>JAIGNY010003250.1:97500-272500 GCA_020152595.1 Chiridota heheva
TTTCTCTATCATATATACAAAAACGAAAATCCATGAGAATATTCCTTTAACTCTTATTCATAATGTCATAATATCGAAATGCTCAATATATATTCCGAAAATAAATTTGCCAGGTCGCCAAGAAGTTAAGTAAATCACCATAAAGTGTTCATATCGATCTATACAGGTAACGGATAAGTAGCTGAAATTTACACGTAAAGAAACACTTGAATTGGTTAAACGACACTTTGTTCAAACACGCCCACGAATAAATTATTCTCACTCGTTTTTCTAATCTCACTCGGTTTTATAATTTGATAATGTTTTGCGTAACATGGCACCAGCCGTTACATCATCATTGGTGTCAAGATATCATTAATGTCAAGCCATCATTAATGTCAAGACATTCTACGAAAACAGTTTCTAAGTTTCAAGAGGCTTGGACGCCTGCATCCGGACGGACATTGGACTTTTTGTCTGTTCACTTATACCCAATGGTTCATCCTCATCCGCTACACTCCCCTCCCCTCCCCTCCTATCATCCCTTCCTACCCTCCCCAGCCATCACAACCTGTCTCTTCCCCTAACCTCATCCTCCCCTTCTCCTACTTAATGTTTTCACACTCACATATAGCACAGTCGAATATGCAGAATTTAGCTTGATCTAAGTCTGCATGGGGTCTAACTCACGCATGCACACATGTACCCATCGTCTTTATCACATTGTACTAAGCTTACTTAATACATTTGCGATATATTTACCTCGGCGGAATCCAGGGGCGTAACTTGACTTCGGGGCCAGCAAGGGGGAAGGGGAAGGGGTATGAGGGGCGGGGAAGGATCTAATCTGCCCGACGAAAATTTGCATTTGCCCGACCTAAAAGAGATACATTTGTCTATATACAATCACACAATATAGAACAGTTGGGGACATTAATCCCCCTTCCACCAATAAGGTTGAACTGAAGAGTCAAACGTGGTACTGCGTAACACAGTGTTCCCGCTCACGAGCCACTGGTGAGGCCCATAGGGCGAAGCATTGGTTGAGGTCCAGAGGGCGAGGGCGAAGCATTGGTTGAGGCCCAGAGGGCGAAGCATTGGTTGAGGCCCATAGGGCGAAGCATTGGTTGAGGCCCAGAGGGCAAAGCATTGGTTGAGGCCCATAGGGCGAAGCATTGGTTGAGGCCCAGAGGGCGAAGCATTGGTTGAGGCCCATAGGGCGAAGCATTGGTTGAGGCCCAGAGGGCGAAGCATTGGTTGAGGCCCAGAGGGCGAAGCATTGGTTGAGGCCCAGAGGGCGAAGCATTGGTTGAGGCCCAGAGGGCGAAGCATTGGTTGAGGCCCAGAGGGCGAAGCATTGGTTGAGGTCCAGAGGGCGAAGCATTGGTTGAGGTCTAGAGGGCGAAGCATTGGTTGAGGTCTAGAGGGCGAAGCATTGGTTGAGGCCCATAGGGCGAAGCATTGGTTGAGGCCCAGAGGGCGAAGCATTGGTTGAGGCCCAGAGGGCAAAGCATTGGTTGAGGCACATAGGGCGAAGCATTGGTTGAGGCCCATAGGGCGAAGCATTGGTTGAGGCCCAGAGGGCGAAGCATTGGTTGAGGTCCAGAGGGCGAAGCATTGTTGAGGCCCAGAGGGCGAAGCATTGGTTGAGGCCCAGAGGGCGAAGCATTGGTTGAGGCCCAGAGGGCGAAGCATTGTTGAGGTCCAGAGGGCGAAGCATTGGTTGAGGTCCAGAGGGCGAAGCATTGGTTGAGGTCCAGAGGGCGAAGCATTGGTTGAGGTCCAGAGGGCGAAGCATTGGTTGAGGTCCAGAGGGCGAAGCATTGGTTGAGGTCCAGAGGGCGAAGCATTGGTTGAGGTCCAGAGGGCGAAGGCGAAGCTCCAAAATTGTTACCTTTTTGATGCTCCAAAGTGGCTTAAAATCAACAAAAAGTTCGATAATTTGGTTTATAAAAAGAAAAAAAATTCTTTTTCTAATGTTAAAATTTACAATGATAATCATTTGGGTTACTATTTCTAAACAGGCAGAAAGGAAATTGTCCCTGCAAACTCTGGCAAAATTGTGGGGATCATGGGAGAAACCTTGCAATTTACTGATATAGCTTGGGTCCAGTTACGAAGCCCCGGAAGATGTAAAGAAGACAATTTCATATTTGTTTAAATCTATTCAGATAAGTATTTGCAGAATTTCCCTGCAAATTGAGAACATTTTGGGAAAATTGTGGGGTTCATGGGCGAAGCCTTGGAAGCAGCGGCGTAGAAAAGTATTTAATATTGGGGCTAGATTTTATTATTTGCCTGAACAAACCTCAGTAGCATGAGTCCTTATCACAGTCCAAAAATTAATTGTAAGGGCAGGGGCGAGGGAGGGGAGGGGGGGGGGGCTGGTCGTTATATTATTGGAAATATTGGTTAAATTTGGCACCATTTTCTCAAAATTGAAAAAAATTTTGAGAAAATAAAATAAATTTTCCAAAAATGAAGTGAAATTAAGGAAATTGTACAAAAATGGATGCAAATTTTACGAAAATTGCACAAAAATGGAAGCAAATTTCACAAAAATGAAGGAAATTGCACAAAAATTGATTCAAATTTGACAAAAAGGACAAAAACTGAGGAAAATGAAAGAAATTGCACAAAAAATGATGCAAATTTCACAAAAATCAAAAAAATTGCACAAAAATTAAAGCAAATTTCACGAAAATAAGGAAATTTTCTAAACATTTTCTGAAAAATAAAGAAAAATGAAAGAAATTGGACAAAAATTTAAGCAAATTTCATGAAAATGAATAACATTTTACGTAAAATGAAGAAAATTACACAGAATTTGAAGTAAATTTCCCGAAAATGAAAGAAATTGCACAAACTTAAAGCAAATTTCCGAAAATGAAGAAAATTGCACTAAATTGAAGGATTAAGCAAATTTCACGAAAATTTAAGACAACTTCTCAAAAATTGAGGAAATATCCAGAAAATGAAAGAAATTGCATGAAAAATGAAGCAGATACCACGAAAATGAAGGAAATTTCCCCAAAATTGAAAGAATCTTCCGAAAATTGAAAACAACTGTTTTAAAATGGAAGATATTCTTCCAAGAAGGAAGAAAATTGCAAAAGATTGAAGCAAACTTCACGAAAATGAAAACACTTTTACAAAATGAATGGAATTTCCCGAAAATTGAGGGAAATTTCCCGAAAATTGAAAACAACTTCTCTAAAATGGAAGATATTCTCCCAAGAAGAAAGAAAATTGCAAAAAGATTGAAACAAACTTCACGAAAATGATAAAACTTTTACGAAAACTGAAGAAAATTTTCCTTAAATTGATAGAAACTTCTCGAAAATTTCCTGAAAATGAAGGAAGTTGCATGGAAATTAAAGCAAATTTCCCCCAATTATGCCATAGAAACAGGACTCAATTCGTTATAACCTTTTTTATTTGGGAGATCAAAATGGCACCCCCTTGCAGTAAAACATTATGGGGGGTGGGGGGTGCTTGGTCCCTTGGGCCACCGTTCCTACGCCCTGCTTTGAACCTTGGGTCCAGGGGCGAAGCCCCGGAAGCTCTGAAGTTTTTTTGATTATGATGCCCACAATGGTTTCAAATCAACACAAATTTCCGAAATGCTGAAATGTAAGTTATGAGAAGAAGACAATTTCAGATTCTATTGTTAATATCTACTTGGATGAAAATAGTACCAATTCGGAACAGGCAGAGGGAAATTTGCCCTGAAAATCAAAATAGAGAAAATTCGGTCAAAATTGTGGATTCATGGGCGAAGCCTTGGAAGGATCCAGGGGTGAAACTCCGGAAGCTCTTGTTTTCGATGTAAATTTAACACTAAGTTTCCAAATGTTAGTGATGAAAAGTGGACAATTTTAAATTCGAATGTTAAAATCCACTGAGAGAGCTGGATAAACAATTAGGTTACCATTCTAAACAAGCAGAGGACAGTAGGAGAAATTTTCCCCGCGGGGCTCATGGACAAAGCCCCAGCCTGTAATATCTGAATACTTTGTATCATTTATGTTTCATTGTTTACGAGGCACGAGTACCAGTTGAGATCCATCTTTGACAGGTCATTCGGCCCACCAGTCACTTCATTTTGGCCCACCACTTCTTCACAAAGTGTGGCATTAACTGGTGAGCCAACCTGCAGCAAGATTCATTCACAATATTCATATAATTTTTGGAAATAATTTTAACTTTCAAAGGGGTACTTTGACCCAATGTTGTGTCGTTATTTTCTTATTATGCTAAAACAAGTGGAGGATCTGCCATGCCAATTTTGCCACCATTATTGGCCCACCAATGAAAAATCCTTAAAAAATCCCCGGGCCTGGCTCTTCAGCTCTCGAGTTGGGCCCACAATATTAATTTCCGGTAAGAAATTCCGGATCCACATGTCAGTGCGTGAAATCAATGCGAGTCTGTTATCAGTACCATGTCATAATTAGCACATAGATGCATCATGACCATGGATGGTCCCTATTGTTTTTAGTATTGATATCATGCATATTAATGTGTGGGAGGGGCAAAATATAAAATTTTCAAATGCTCATATTTTGATAACCATATATCTATTTTGTATCTTCTTTGGCATAAATAAAGTGTTCAAAATCACTGATATGAATTGTGGGCGGGGCATAATGTGGTTTAACTGGAAACAGCTTGTAAACCCTTATCTCGTTAACCATACATCAGCTGTGTATCAATTTTGGCACATTGATTAATCAGGACTCAAAGATGGTCCCTATTGTTTTGGTGTTGATTCATACATATTGATGAGTGGGTGCACGGGCTTAGTACAAAATCTTGAACTTTTCAAATCTTTACAAGTGCATGTCAGTTTTGCTTCTTATGTAGCATGCTTATGTCGTTAGATAGTGTGCACAATGCTTGTTGTTAAAATGTATTTAATTATCTCATCACCCACATATACATATATGTGGGGATGATATATTGTAGTCACTTTGCTGTATAGGCAACTTAATGCGTATACCTACTATACTACATGCCCCCCTTGATATTAGGGGGGCTGGTGGGGCCCACCAGGGGGTATCATATGATAACCTCATAGTAGGAAATAGGGGTCAAAGGTTTTTGAAACGGAACAACATTTTGTGATTTTTGCGTCTGTCTTGTGCGTGTGTGTGCGTGTGTGTGTGTGTGTGTGTGTGTGAGTGTGTGCGTGCTTGCGTATGTAACGATTCATTTTTGTGTCGCTTATAACTCAAAAATTGTAATACACACATCAACCAAAATTGGTGGATTGGTATCCCTGGCACGAAACTTTTGTCTCAAAAGTTTTGGAGTACAAAGGTCAAGAGTCAAATGAAACAAGATTATGGTGATGACTATCTTTTGAATGAATTACTTGGTATCTTTACAAATTGCATAGGTGGGTAGGGCTTTACATTCTAAAAACTGAGAATAATTGGAGGTCAAATGTCATGGGTCAAAGTTCAAATAAGTGCTTTTTAGGCAAAATTTTGCGCCATTTTAAACCTATAAAGTACAAGACCTATACCTACCCCATGTTGTACCATGACACCTCGGTACATGAATTTGTGTTCCGTAGACTCTGGGGACAAAAGGCCAAAGGGCACAGAGCTATTGACCACTTTTCACCGTTTCCCTAATAGTTATGGAATGGTAAGTGTGACGTGAGCATGAAAGGGCACTTTCTCAACAAATCGGGGCTCGTTCGCTTGGATGAACCCCCCTCCCGGCTTTTGGGGGGCCAACATACAAGACATCTTTTAAAAACAAAACCCACTTTTTGTTGGTGATTTATGACTTTCCGCCAGACGAGCGATCAAGGGAACATGTTCAAAGATATCATATTTCATCAACACTTTGACGCAAACATTCCAATTAGCGAAACTAACAAATAAGACAGATGGGATACAAAACGGGAGGGGACAGGACACCTATCATTTCATTGAACATGTTGATATAAATCACAACCAAACTGATCATGGACAGTGTGGAAATAGTCAAGCTTAGGCCCACCGATCCCGGGAGGAGAGGAGGGGAGTAAGGAGAGGAGGGGATGGAGGAGAGGAGGGGAGTAAGGAGGGATAGATACCATCGAACAAATCATACTATGAATAATGGCTGTTTTCGACATCAAAACTGTTGTTTTACTTCATTTGTGCTTCTTCACCTTCTTTAGATGCATGCATACCCGAAGTTGTATCACCACGTTGCCCTCTTCATGAGTTTCGCCCCTTGCCTTTTTCGCGTGAAGTTTTTCCACTTCAATGAAACCCGTGATATGGAACAACATTGAAATATACGAGAAACTCATGTATTGTGCATCTTTACTTAGTTTTTAGTACACCTCATGATAATTTTCAGTACAATTTTAATTGATAATATATGACAGTAGGCCTAAAGTTGAGGCAAATTGTATTGGTTTCAGTCAATTTTTGACGCCTCCGGTTGCCATGCAGTTGTATGAAAGCGCAAGCATTTTCTTCATTCATTATCTTGATTGTCACTTCCAGCTGTCCAGTTGCAATTGCTTAGAACGCATTTGGCATAAAACAAAACTAATGAATACATATTTGTCATTTATTTCATTAATTAGATCTCTTAAATACTTCCAATACGCCATGATTACCAATACCATCTTCAATCAGTACAGTTTATGTGAAGTGTGCACTTGTTTTAGACGCACGATTTGTTTTTGACGCCCGCGTTCAACTTTTACCAGTTCGGTTCGTACCGCCGAGCGGGGACTCAATAAGTCCCCCGATCGGGAGACTCAAGCATGCGCACTGAGCTTACAGTGATATATGGAAGCCGCCATTTTTATTGTAAAGTTTCAGTCATAGACGCTTATTAGTCCTTTCGTTGAAAGTTTGTAACAAAGTTTGCTTTCTTCATGTTCAATTTCGCGAAAGTAAAACGTTACTAACACGCAGTTATTGCTAAATAATTTTTACAAATCCCCAAGTTATTTCTCATAATTAAAAAAAACCTTGTTAAAGCGCGACTCCCTAACGGTAACACATTATCAAAATTCATCAATTTTCTTCAAATTTCTCTAAAACCGCACGGTGAATTTTAAAAGCGCACGGTGAAAAGATTATTTATATGCCATTATTTCAAATCGTAAATAAAAATTTGAACCCTTTGCAGTGGTTGAGTTCCCCGCGCTCGAAATGTGTCTGATTTGTATGTTATTCCTATACAAACATTAAATTGGATAGATACATTGTGGATACTTTTGTAAAGGATCCCCCGATCGGGAGAACAGAACTGTTCTTCTGATCGGGGGTACAAACCGGACTGTTTAACGCTACGCTGGCATGGCTGGTGATCGATAGAATTTGAAACAATTAGGTAACGGCACATTTAAAATTAGTCGTCTCATTCACAGATAAGAAGGGATTTGCTGCCAAAAGTACCCGATACTGCTTTCATATTTTGTGCTGTGAGGTCAACGACAGAATTTTATACCATTAGGCCCTCCTCAGTAACACCAACGTTTTAAAATTTGAACGATTTTTGCCAATTTACGTACTATTAAGGTATTTAAATTGTGCACAAAATCAATGATTTTAATGTTTCGTGAATTCTGAGAGAATTGCGACAGCCTGAATGGAGGACCGTCTGGATCCACCGTTCAGAAAATGAAAAACATTCCCATAACAAAACAATTATCCTGGCAGAGCATTAAACTTTAATGCAAATTTCAATACTTTACGTGTGCAAACAAACCATAGCTTATTCGAGTATTCGGTCATCCGGGCATTTTATCAAAGATTTTTTTACGCACGCTAACTAACCAATAAGGGCTTCTGATTTTGTTAAAATTTACGCTGTTATTTCCTCTTAATCAGGAGAATCAAATATTTTGAAAACTTTGGCATATGTTGATCTTGATATTCTTTATAATATTAGGTCAAACCAGAGAGCGTGACGTCATTCGCCTATACTACGCAAAGGCCAAAGGCCGAGAGCCGAAAGTTCTGTACAAAAAATCGTGATGCATTTATGGACGCCATACGTGCTCCAGCATGGTCAACTATGCGAGGCCGGTGGACAGTGCAGCGTGTATGCGACGAGTGAGTTAGTGATAACGGGACCAGTGAATGAGTGATAGCGTACCGGCTGGGCCGGGCGAAAAAAAACCCGACAACGACACGATAGAGAGCAAATTTTGAAAATATCATTCATTCAACTGAAAATTGCTGTTTTACCATTTCTGTTTAGATTAAATTAAGTTGTCAGATTGTGCAGACATGAAAACCAGCCAAGTTTTTTCTTTTTTTCTGGGGGGAGGGGGAGGGGGGGGGGGGACGGGAAGCATTAAGAACAAAAGTAATAAATTACATAATTAATGTTAAATCATTTTGTTACCAACTTTAGGCCTACCAATTGCTTTGTTCCAGTTCTGCGAGATAATTTAAAATTAGATTGGCATAATTTCACCATACAATAGGTCTGTTTATACTCAGCATACATGGGTTCTGGCGTACGTATGAAGAATTTGAATCTATTTTTGGTCAAATCTCAATTATGCAGCATCGCTGGTCCTAACAAATTTCGAGGTAGGCCAAGACTAAGGTTAGACGATATTTTTACCACGGGCAGCGGGCGTAGGCCTACTAGGCTAAATGTGAATTTAGACAAAAATTACAACTTTTTGGTCCAACTGGAAAAATTCAATTAAGAAAAATAAACTGTTACTGTTGGGGTCACATTTCAAAATCCCTAAAGAAAATTCTTGAAAGGTATCCTAGTTGAATTATGAAGAAAGACTGAGCAGTCACAAACATTTTTAATCTTAGCTTTCAACGACTATAAATTTTCTCCTTAAGTTAACTAGAGTTAACTAGATTTATCCTACAACTTTATCTGCCTATAATGCTCCCTGTCTCTGTTAAATCTTAATTTTTGTATGTTTTAACAAGGAATTTAAAAGTAGTTGGAAAAAAATAATAAGAAAAAGAAACATTAGCATTAAGGTAATACTGCATTACTATACTTTCATCACCTTCACATCACAAAGTTTGCTGATTTTAGGAATAAGAAACATCACAATTTAGTTTACTACATAAATCATTTGCGAAGTATTTTGCCTTACAATCACTGAAAGAGAGTGCAAAGTTCTTAATAAATTTGCTATTACGAATCAATTACCTCAGCATGCAATGACAAGTTATTACAATTTAGGTTTTAATGTCATGGTTATATGCAAGCTACTGTCAGGCACTCTGTAAGTACAACTCACAGCAATGTTTACTTTCTCATTGAATAAAAATATTATTAACACATATTTCACTTGTTAAAAGTTTTGTTAAACTATCATTATGATATATCCAATGACTTTTATTAAGCCTAGCTGTCTTAGCAAAGTATAAATACATTGCTTTAACTAAAACTGTTCATGGGCTGCCATTAAGCCAACTCTTAAAACTAAAATATGTTTTACATTAAACATTAACAGATATTTTATAGTTCTTTTCAAAAAGATGTTCAAGAACAGATATCAAAAGTATTTGACACATTAAAAGATGAACAGCTCTTAAATCAGAGAATCTTTACATTTCATTAGTCAACTTAAGTTTAACTTGTAAATAGAAAACTGAGGTAGACCTACAGCTATTGAAACAAGTATGTGTAAGTGAATAATTTACACTTCATGTAAAATAATAGTTCATTTATACAGGGAGTTGAGAGTAGAAAATGGTAACTCTCTGATTTATATCATTATGATTTTTTCGAGATTATGAAGAAATAAGTGTAACTTTGTTTCCATATGGCTCCAACCTTTACCGGTGAAGATGCCAAATGAGTGTCAATGGTGACAGAATAATTTTGTTAACAAGCCGATATAGGCTTTGATACTGATACTTTTTTCTTCTATGCTATTATGACATCAACCTCGGCCTAGATGTTTCTTAATTAATTTTATTTTTAACGGTAGACTGATCAAATCTGCTTGATATTGTAGTTCAACTTCAGAACAATTGATTCAATAAAACAACCCCAATGTAAATCAGCTGTTAAGCTTAGTTTAAACATAATGCTAAACGTGTTTTAATTGTTATTTTATCTACAATTTTACAAATATTTTTTTACCTTGAAATATGTTAGCCCATATTTCTTATTTTTTTAATTTCTGCTCTATTTGTTAAACAACCTGTACAATTTAAAAAGGTTTATCTTTACATTGTTCCATATTGGATGAAAAGTTGTAATGTTGTGTACAGTATTTCAAACTCGATCCAATGGGTCATAGGCATACTATTGTACTATTGTGATTTAGAGACTGCCAATACGTAATAGGCCATAGTGTAGGCCATCTGACTTTGAGTGTTAGGCTACGGTAACATTAAGTTTACCACTGAAGCTTAGGCTTTATCCACTTCACTTACCAGTTGTTGATCGCAACTCGACCGTCATGTATAAAGTGTCAGTTTGGGTGATTTGATATGTTATAGTGCCGTTTTGCATCATATTTGTACAATGGTTTCAGTGAAAGGTCTTCAACTTAGGTACCTGGTTACAGGCATCGTCCGTCAGTCTGTAAGTGTGTTGCAGGCTGTGAATTATCGTAAGTTAAACATTTCTTATTGGCCAATACGTTTAGTTAGTTAATAGCAAGGGATAGTTATTGTAAATGTTGATTGATATTATTAAGTCAAGAATTATTTTAATGCTTGTGATCTATTGAATTCAGTATCCTGTTGGTGATATTTTCCAGCCTGATTGAATTGAGCTTCGAATTGATTACATTGATATGTGAAACTATTTTAGCTTCTCTGTCTTATATTCTTACCTATGGAATTGGCAATTAATCAACCTAATTGGGATTATCATATTTGCAATTAGATGGGTCTCATTTTTAGTCGTATTACCCAAAATTTATCTAGTAACCCCGATATACCCGGAGGTTTACAATCATTTAGTATCTCTGATGTACACGGAAGTTTACAAAGTGACAAATAGGTGTGTGTGTTTGCACAGGCATTTTTATTTGGAATAAAGCTGATGGTGTGTAGTTTCGTTAACTATATACTGTACAATAATAACAAGTTTTAAAAGTTATTGCCTGCATTGAGAATTGCAACAAACATAAAAAAGGTTAATGGCCACTGTTATTAAAACAAACGTTAAGTTTTATTTGGCGTGAAATGAATTAGGGGTAACACGTAAAAGCCACAATATAGTGCAGTTGTTGTGCATACAATTTTTTTTTTTAAATGTATTTTAGTTTAAATCAGTATGTATTTTGGCAATCATGTCTGTTTTTTGCAGAAAAGGCCAGGCTCGAAAAATTGTTTGTGTGGAGTAACCCATCTTGTTTTAACAATGTGCATCGGTAGGTAGGCAACAGTTTTTGTAAAGGATGGCCCAATCTCTGCAAGAAATATATTGATATTATGAGATCTTCACATACATCTCGTATATGACTGAATATAAGTACTGAAGGGTAAAATTATAATGCCTATGTAATGAACATGTGTGTAATGTATGTATTTGCATACTTAATTATAAACAGGGTTTTGCATGTAGACTTTGAGTTTTGATAATATTCTATGAAGATCATTTCAGGTACTGAAACTAGTATAATAACAGATTCATTTTTACAGACATGATCAGTTTTTTTCTGCAGATGTTCACCATGTTTGAAGAAATTTTAATCTAACTTTATTTGGTAATTCTTTGTGAAAGGCGAATTAACTTGTTGAAGGCATACGTACTTTTAATTAGCTCATGTGCATTATTATGCATTTGTAGCAGCTATTATTCAAGACAAACAAACATAGGCTTTTGATATGGAGCTCTACATTCACACTTTACATGTTACTAGCCTATGCTACTTTTCTATATTACAGTTGTATAACAGCCTAACAGGTAACTAAAGCAGTACCTCATACTTGTGGCTAACTGTGATGGATAATATCTATTAGACAGCTAAAGATGTCAATTAGACATCTAAAGAGAATATCCAGTAGATATCTGAAGTAGACAAGAGTGACAATTTTTTCAGGTTTCAAAAGGTGTCAGGTAGACATCTGAGATAGATGCACATAAGAGTAGCAAATATTTGTCAGGCTTAACAAAATAATGTTAGGTATACATCTAAAGTAGATGTACATGTGTAAGAATGGCAAATAATTGTCAGGTTTAACATCAAAATGTCGGGAAGACATCTAAAGTAAATGTATATTTATACATAATAGTGACAAATACTTATCAGGTTTCACCACCATATTTTAGTATGTCAGTATGTGAAAAGGAATTTACGGGGCATAACTAAATTTGTAACCCTTCACTTCATTGGCAGCTTAAAGGTATATGGTTGCGTATAGGCAAAAGTAACTAAATTGTTTTAAAATATAAACCATCATAGTAGCAAAACGTTTCATCAAAATTGGTTAAACATTGTTTAAATCCCAGGCTTAAATTTGCATACTTTATGCACATTTTGTGGTAAAGACCTACTACAGGCCATTGCGACATTGACATTTTCTTGAGTAAATCCTTTGTAACTTAAATGTCTTTCATAATTCATTGAAGTGGTACTTAAAATTTTGACCTCTTGAAAATTTGAGTATAAAATGTTAGTGCTAATAACTAAGAGTACTAACTTAGGACATGCAGTGCAGTGATTATCAATATCTGAAGTTTTTTTGAGACAGAAAGTGGGAAAATAATAGGTCGAATGTATTTGCTAAAATCCTTCATTTTATTCATTTAGGCCTAATTAACAATTATAGTAAAATAACCGACGTCAATGAGGTTTCACTGCGACTGATGATGACTGATTTATGTCAGAGCTGTAACACTGACGTCGTACGAAAAAAACAAAATTATCACAATCACCAAATTGTATACATTATTGGTCAGTACTATTTTGCGCACTAATTTCTGATCAAATTGAAGCGTTCGTTGAAATTTATAAATTAATTAAGCCAAAATAAAACATTTTAGGTGTATTTCGTGATCAATCCATGTAATTTTCGAGTAGAACTTGTTACATACGCATTGTATCTTCCCGCAATGCGCTTACTAGTCTCGAACAAATACACCTTAAATTGAGTTAAAACATAAAGGGCATTAAATGAACATTTTTATCTAAAAAAATAATGCAAAATAAAATCGTTAAGTATACAATTTTAGATTCGTATATCAATTTTTACGAATCAATCATTCACTTAAATGCGTACCGTGCTTTCAAAGCTTGTACGAAAAAAGCACGCTGGAATGAAAATGGCTACATAAACGCGTCAAGTTTCGTCTCTCGGCCTTCGGCCTATACTTAGTATAGGGCGAATGACGTCACGATCTCTGGTTGCTACCTCCTCACGCTGAAGTGAATGTACCTAATTATTTCAAATGCTTTCGAACACCAGCCATGCCAGCGTAGCGTAAATGTTGAACGCGGGCGTAAAAAAACAAATCGTGCGTCTAAAACAAGTGCACACATCCATTGACTTTATTGATTGAAGATAGTATTAGTAATCATGGCATATAGGAAATATTTAAGATATCTAATTAATGAAATAAATGACATGTATACAATCATTTTTGTTTGTTTGCCAAATGCGTCTTAAGCAACTGGAGGTGGCAATCATAATAATGAATGGAGATGAATGAATGAATGTGTGGCAACCGGAAGCGTCAAAAATGTACCTCAAATTTAGTCCTACTGTCATATATCATCAATTAAAATTATAGTGAAAATTATTATGAGGTTTACTAAATACTAATTAAAGATGCACAATAAAGGAGTTTCCCGTATAGTTCAATGTTGTTCCCAATCATGGGTTTCATTCTGGTACGACTGCACGCAAAATAGGCAAAGGGCGAGCGAAACTCAAGAAGAGGGCAACTTGGTGATACAACTACGGGTATGCATGCACCTGAAAGTGAAGAAGCACAAATTAAGAGAAAGAACAGTTTTTATGTCGAAAACAGCCATTTCAAAGCATAAAAAGAGTTTTAAGGATCACCAGATTGCAGCCAAATTACTTTACAGCAAGGGCGAAAATAACGCTTAAAATAAATACCGAAAAGGGCACTTCTTGTCCCGTTGCCCTCGTGAAATAGAGGGCCCAATTCTTGCCTCCATTGTCCCGTTAGGAGAAGGTTAGGGTCGCCCTCGTTGCTCCGTGATTTAGGTGTTTTTGGTTTCATTGCCCGTCGACGTCTCATAAGGAAGGCTTTGATGTTTTGTTTTTACAATTCAAATTGTAGCCTTATACTTATATAGATAGATATAAACAGAAAACCTATTTCAAATTGTCCCTAATTATTTTTCGTTGGAAAAATTTGTCTAACACCCCCTGCGCTCGACGTCTAGTTATGCCCCTGTGTGCACGTTCGAGCAGAGGACAGAATTAATCCAGAACAGAATTACAACTTGCAAATTGCAGGTATTTATAACACTTTAATGCAACTAGGGCTCCTTTTCCTCTTTCAGATCCTCAATAAAAATATTAAATAAAGAAAGTGCCCGTACTAGATTTTCTACCCTCATTGGCCTGAATTCCTTCCACCTCCCCTGGGTATAGCTGAAAGCGCAATATCCCCTCCCTACCGTAACTAAGCTTAATTCAATTCCAATTGGCCTGAAAATTCCTGATGGCCCTTTTCTTTTAAACTGTCATATTCCTTCTAGATTAAACGTTCTTCAGAAATACTACCCGGGAAATACTCCTCTATCAACAAAACAGGTATCCATAATTAATCCATGTTGATAACTGCAGTGCCATCAGTGGCCTTATAAAAATCATGCCGTGCACAGGTGTGATGGTAAATTTTGCCCACCGTAAATTTGGACCCCCCGGACCTTATATCCTAAGGAATGTCTGGTGAATTTGGTCCCCGCCGGACTAGGTAATTCACTGATGTGTCAGTACGGTTCCTTCAATTAATTTTGTGTACTGAAGGGATCAGCTAAAAAGGGATAAGAAGTAATAAGCTAATACACTAATGATAAAAAGGCGTGCTTTACGCAAAACGGCAGTGAGATTTAGTGTGAAGGGAGAATAAGGGCTTTTCTTGCAAAAGGGGGACAAATTGTTGTCTCCAAATTTCATAAGAAAGAAGGGCCGGAGCCCAAATTTCCTAGCGGACCGTTTTTACTATGAGGGGGGACCAAGTTTAATGGATGGCTACGGCTTAATTGTCTGGGGGCCCAAATTTCCTAGGAAATAAGGGCCGGTGATCAAAATTTACTTTTACACCGGCGCGGCCGCGGCGGCACGTGCGTCCAATTTGATGGCGTTATATTTATTAGTACGCGTGTCGGGGCTGTGCACCCTAATTAAAAAAAAAAAAAAAAAAAAAGGTTCCAAGATTGTACGGTTGAACTGAAAGGAGTGTACAATATTGGCTTACATTTTTACCCATCTTTAATCATTTCAGGATTACCGACATATTTTAACTACTTACAAGATTAACAGCAATAACAGGAGAAGTTAACTATATATTTTTTATCTGCCGTAAGGACAGTAATTACAGTGTAACCGGTGACGTAATTAGACAGCGTAGTCGCGATTTTAGGACCGAGGCGATTTCCACGTTCAAACAGATAGGGCGGAGTCTCACGCTGGATTGCATGTAGTGCGTACCATGTAGAGCATACAGAGGGAGATGTTATCTCACTAGTGACAAACCAACTTCTTGTAGTTTTCTTAACCCAAAACTGAGTTACAATTGATCCCAAACTGGGTCATGAGAATCGACTCGGAATCTGAGTCATCATTTTTGACACGGAAATACGAGTCATTTTACCCAGAAAAGAGTAAACTCCCAGCACACTCCAAATCCGAGTCAAATTTGACTCTTTGCGGATCAAATTTAACCCTGCTTGCATAAATATAAGTATATGTTCATTTTGGTGAAATGTTCTTCGATTTTCGGAAAATTTTGTTCAGTTTTTCTCGATTTTCGAAAAATTTCGTCATTTTTGAGAACCTTCCTTAAAATTCGGGGAATTGTTTGACAATTTTAAGAAAATTTCCTTCATTTCAGGCAAATATCTTCGACTTTGAAGAAATTTTTGTCAATATTTAAATAATGTTAAAAGATCGGTGTAAAAATTGAGGTAATAAGCGCCTGTGCGCTTATGATAATGAAATTGAACCTCGTTCCTGCCTAATAAACGCCTATGCTCGGGGGCCGCGTACAGTGTGTTATTCGAACTGCACCGTACATGTGAACTGGTTATATACTAGCCCCACGATAACCAACACAAAAACATTGTGAGCGTCACACGCAAAATAAGCAAAGAATGTAAAACAAATTAGGTGGGCGCTTATTAGAGCAGGGCGCTTATTAGAACAGGGGCGTTTATTACGTCAAAAACGTTATTCCGTTTTGGAGTTATTGCATTTCAAATATTTCACCTGTATGACCAGAAAGTGTGACGTCATTCGGCCTATATTTCATATAGGCCGAAGGCCGACAGTCGGAACTCCTATACCTCAGAACGTGATACTTGTTGGTTCGTCCTCCACCCATGTTGGTTGCAAGAGAGGGCAGCAGATATGTCGGTACATTGAAAATTAGACACAATAATTTAAAAAAGGCAAACTCTAAATTCAACCTAAAAAGTGAAACAATAAAATTCTTTATTCCACAAGATTAATTATATTTTCATTAGTTTTAATCACAACTTGTCTTTTTAATCAAGATTAACTTTAATTTCATTTTTAACAAGAATACAAAAACAACGTTTTCTTTTTACAGTACATGCAGGGCGACAACACGTTAGCGTAGCGTTAGATTGTAGACAGGCATGTATCGCACTTACTATAATTTAGGCCTAACTGTTAAGTATATTTTAAGAAAAATACTAAGCAAACAACTTTTCTGATAATGATCAAAACTAGTAGATATCTTGAACAATTCAGTAAACCTGAAATAATGTGCTATCCTAATTGTGCCAGTTGTTGTTGAACCGTCTGAAGCTAAACGTCTGTACGTACGCCGTTAGTTTAATCTTAACTGACCGACGTAAACGCTGACAAATATGGGCAATAATTTTAATTTTAAATAGGAACAAGAATAAGTTGCTTATGAAATGTTATTTTAGTCAGACATGTATGTAGCGATTGATTGCTTTTAAACAGCGTCGCCAGGATAATCATAGGTCATTGTGTTGCCTAGCCAGGCTACAGTAATGTAACGTTAGTGCAACTTAGGCCTACATTGTGTGGAAACCATTTGCAATTTTGGTAGCATAACGTTAGGGCCTATATATCTACATTACCATGGTATGACGTGAGAAAGCTTTAAGCCTTCCAAGTTCCTCATCGATTTATTAATTAGAATTTATAACAACATGCTCATTTCAAGCTTATAATATTACTTTTTATTTCGTTGCAATTTGTTTATTTTTGCTGTTTTGTTATCGAGAGATCATCTCCATTTTCCAGACTCAAGAAAGATTATTTCCAGATCAAGTATACATGTTATAGTAGATTGGGGTGGGGTTAGTTATTAGTCACATACTCACTGTACACGCGCATTTACTATGGACATTTGTTATGTGTACACTAACAACATTTACGTCAGCAGTCATTAACAAAGAAAGAAAACGTCAGCTAATTAAAAGCAAAAGAAAACATCAGTAAATGTCTGTCATGATTTAAAGACCATGCTTGAAACGCAGCATTACAATAATTGTTAGTTAGGGTTGGTTGGGCATGAGACCAATATAGGCCTAGGTATAATTAGTTTTATAGTTGGCATGTGCCTATCAACAAAACACCCATCAAACAAAGTCTAAACAGGCTGACCAACTGGCAGATAGGTGTATATAAAACAAAGTAAAAGTAAGTTAAGTGCCAACTTGTTTAGATAGATACAGATACAGTAGATCAAATTGCTCACCGATTACTTTTATTTCTATTTTAATAAACTATGTTTTTCGGTTTCATTCAAATTGTTCAATTCAACATCATTTACCAACAATTGCAGGCCCTAAATTCATAAAGTTTAACTTCAAAAAATAATCATAAAACTCTTGTTGTATGTATTGCAGCCTAAATAATCCATAGGTGCATTTGTTTAAATTCTACGTGTATTACTTATTAAAGTTGCTTTCAATTTGTTTGCAATTTTTTTTCAAACTTTCACGTTGGGAAGATAAAAAAAAAAGCTCCACTTGATAATTTTGTTGCATGCAATTTCTCTTCTCATTTATAGGCAATCTTTAGCTTTGCTCTCATTTGTTTTTTCTTTGGTATTCTATGAACAAATTGTTATAGTGCAATAGTATTCTAACTTTCATGTTGCATAAATATTAAAAATCATCGACTGTACTACAGAGTAAGAATATTTTGTGCAATGTAAATCAATCTTGTACCAGATATTAGTGAGCTGAATACCTGTATATCATTTTGTAGTACACAATACCCTCCAAAATGTTTTAGGACTCCAGGCACATGTTTAATAATTTTCTTGGGCAGTGAAATATACTGTTAACAGGTTATGAGGAAAGGAAATTGTAATTTTAGTGTACCCTATTCATACATTTGTTTTTTCACAATATAAACTTGTCTGCATAACCAAAAAGAGACACAAACCCCAAGACTGAATATTCAACATCAAAATCATGCTTATATTTGCATTAAACAGATATAAAAAATCACACTTCAACAGATGTACTGTTTACAAGGCTTAGTTCAGTGGACTATAGGCCACACTTGACAACCATGAGGGTCTATGGTATTAGGCTGTACAGCCTAATACAATAGATTCCCATGGTTGCCAAGTGTGGCCTATAGTCTACTGAACTAAGCCTTGTAAAATTGGTGTTTCTTTCTTAAAAACTCATATTGTGAAATAATAAGATATTGTAGTCTGGTAGTATATACCTAAATCAGCATCATTTTCACAAAGTCTGCTGATTTTAGCTAAAGCTGTAGTGATAAGTGGAGGACGTATGGCATTATGGTCATCCACAGAAGATGTCTCACAAGGAAACTGCCAGGAATGTTTGTAAAAAAGTTGATTGTTTGAGATAAAGTTAAATTTCTACTGGTGACTATTGCAGTAAATCTAAATCAAAATTGTGATGTCAAAGCTTTTTATTTATTCTTTTGTAAATTGCTTATCTCCAAAATTAAGTCCAAATTCCTCTATTATAAAATTAATGTAAATGAAACTTTATTGGAATACTTTTAGATTTGGCAGATTAATGTGTTGATCTGTTTTAAACATCTGAATTTACACACCATTTCATGTAACCTGTACCACTTGTTTAAGTCAATTGATTTATATTTTTGTATTAATTACAATTTTACTTTCTTAACCGTACACACAATTGGATTATTTAATGTTTTCCCCCTTCAACACCAGACAGCTTCATAGGTTTGAGATAGGCATGGCAAAGCTACCCAATTCATTGGGTTGAACATGATAATAAACTGATAATAAGAGTTAATAGCTTTTCCTAACAAAATGAACCCAACTGTAACAATGATAGCATGCGTCATAGAGCTAGTGTGTTATTTACTTTCACCTTACGTTTAAATAATACTAATTTTACAAATATGGTTTTCCAGTATTCTCTATAAATTATTTACAAAGTTTTGTTTAAAATTCTGGCAGTATACATAACAAACTACCAGGTGAATCAAATTAGGTCTGGGTAGCTAATCTGAAGCAAGTCATAGCCTAAATTCATGTTAGTCAAGTTTTAACTTGCATTTGGTCTTGCAAGAATGTAGGCCTAACGGTTAGGTCTGGAATTTGAATAGGTTCAGTTGGTAATTCTTCAGCCCTTTTCATACTACAAGAGAATCCCGACCCTAAACTAGGCTTCAATAAGTAGGCCTAGATCAACCTTAGTTAATGCAAATCTCAAGAACCACAGATGTCTGATTACGTACTCATCTGGCTAGCCTTTATTAAACGGCCGACATCAAAAATTATCACAAAACGGGGACGTAATGTGGCTAGGCCCATCGCTAACGATTGAATTATTGATTACTAATATTAGGCCTACGGTGTTGACCGACCTTCGCCAACTAGGCTAGGCAGTAGGGAGAATCCTGGACTTTTGGTGTAATAATAATTACACCAAAACTTGGAGCTTCGTATTCATTACACGATCCATAGAGGCCGTCATTTTAACTAGTGAAAACGTTAAGTCAATGGGATTTTTTATAATGAAAACGCGAGAAGGAAGGGAGGGGGATTAAACGGAATAACCGATATCAAATGAATATTCATTAGATTTGCGGACTTTACAATTTCATCGTGGACTTCGCGATAAAATAACAAAAACTTCGTTGAAAGGTCGTTGACCTTTTGAACAGCACTCTCGACACATGATTCTGTATTGGTTTAGTCATCGCTGATACCGTATACATGCATCACAAGTTACATTACACAATACTACCGTTCTCTTAGTAAAAATCCCATTGATATAACGTTATCACAAGTTAAAATGGCGGTCTCCATGGATCTAATGAATACTAAGCTCCAAGTTTTGGTGTATTTTCTTATTACACCAAAAGTCCAGGATTCTCCCTGACTGCTAGGGCCTAGGCGTAATGCATAACGGCATCAAACGGCTAGGCAGTAATTCCTTCAAAATGCTTTAAGTTTATCGTTTCAATCTGTCATGTTCAGACAAACAATAAGTAATAAACTCATCGGCATGGTTTACGGTACCGTACCGGTATCGCGAAAAGTACCTCCTGCATTGTGTGTATGGTTTGTCAATTTTTTCGCACTTGATCCATGGATGACGTCAAAATCAAAGTTGTTATATCAATGACATATACAAATATTTGTACAAAAAGTAATGTTAAAATTAAAACCTTAAAAACAAAATTTTAAAATCCAACAATTTGCGTTAGAGTACTTAATTTACACATTTCTTTGTTATTTTCTGTTCTTCAAATGCTTGATTCTCTACTGCCTAACTTGGAATCAACATGGGTGGATGACTTAAAAAAGAATCACGATTTACTAACATTGTAGGTATAGGAGGTTGGACTCTCGGCCTTCGGCCTATATGAAATATAGGACAAATGACGTCCCACTCTCTGGTATGACCTTTGCAATGTACAGTGTGATGTCATCAAGGGAGATACAAGACTGTTTATGTTAGAAAATGTATTGTCTCTTTCTAAATTATTGGAAAATTGTTTTTTATTTATTTATTAAGATAGGGTATAAAATGCACTTTGCAAGAACATGTTTTGCCCATCTGCAACTTTTCAACACACTTGCACCAGTCGTGTAACCACGGGGTGGGTTGGAAGGGAGGGGGAAGGGGGCGGGATCTTAATCTAAAATTTTCAAATTCCCAAACAAAAATAGGCCCCAAATTGTGAAAGAGAATAAAAGAAATTCACAAACATTTTTTTTAAGACTTTATAATTATTCAAATTCAGTTCAAATTCTCCTAAAACCGATCATTAAAGTTTTTTAATAAATCTCCTGATATCACGTGATCTTAATCTAAAATTTTCAAATTAAAAATAGGCCGCCGTCACTGGCAATATTGGGACCGATCATTGTTTTAATCGCCCTTTCAGGTGTATGCCATACTGCCGTATGCTCCTAGTGAGGGCGCTTGTTTTTGCGAATTTCACAAATATCATCCACAACAGATCGATAAACTTCATGCCTCCATAGCCCACAGACGACGTGAGGGCTAAGGTCACTTGAACATTCATATTAACCAGAAAATTGTAATACCGTTGCGTTCCAGATAAGCATTTGATTTTTGGGAGACCCCCTAAAAATATGCCCTCACATTTCAGTCTAGTGTTCCTTTAAGTTAAGAATTCCCGTAAAATTATATACAGATATATCCCTAATGGTATCATCTCACTACAAGCTTTTTACATGTGTATGTAGACCTACTGGTGAGCCAACCTGCATGATATTTGAGAACTAACGAAGTTGACGAACAAAATGATACGCCCTAAATAAGATTCATTAGCTATGATTTGGAGGGAAAAATTACTTTCAAGGGGTACTTTTATACAATGTTTGTATTATTATTTTCCTAACGTCTCCCCCGGACTAGTACGGTGGTTACCCTCCTCTCATCACACGGTGGCACTGCTTCTGTTTTGGGAATTCATTATCTATCGTGTAATTTTTTCCATCAATTGACCCACTAATGCAAATTCCTTACAGAGTCCTCCAAACGGGCTGAAGTTAGATAATTTTAGACCCTCAAAAGGGTCAAAATGCACCAGATTTGCAGGGGATTCGCCACCTGAACCCCTACAAATATTGCCATCAATTGACCCACCAATGAAAATTCTTTACAGAGTCTTCAAAATGGGCTGAAGTTAGATAATTTTAGACCCTCAAAAGGTCAAAATGCAGTCCAGTTTCCGGGAATTCGCCCCCTGAATTCCCTACAATTTTTGCCGTCAATTGACCCACCAATAAAAATTACTTAGAAAGTTTTGTCTCACTATTCCTTCAAATGGGCTGAAGTTAGATTATTTTAGACCCTGAAAATGGTTAAATGCACTAGTTTTGCGGGGGCTTAGCCCCTGGACCCCTACAATTTTTGCCATCAATTTATTGACCCACCAATGAAATTCCTTAAAAGTTCTGTCTCACTACTCCTTCAAATGGGCTGAAGTTAGATCATTTTAAACCCTCTAAAGGGTTCAAATACACCAGTTTTCAGGAGCAAAGCCCTTTGAACTTACCAGGGTTTGCCCCTTTAAGCAGGCCCATGGACCCAACGCTGGAATCTCTCGCTTTGCTCTCGGATAGCGCTAACGTAACGTGCACTAAACACCAGCAAATTGTTAATCCAGCCCCACCAATATAAATATCAGTTTTTGAATTTTGAAGAAAAGAACAAAAATTTTTTTAATATTTTTTAAGTTATGGCTGATCAAAATGTGATTGCGAAATTTGTGATGGGTACTGAGACAGCTCAAAATCTTCATGTAATTCTTGAATTCTTTTCTAAAATTTAGTCTTTGAAAATGATAGGAAAGTCTGTTTCTGCTATAATTTTATTAGGGCATGCCAAACGTTTGGTCAGAATTTGCTGCACCATTTGCAAATTGATGCCTAATATTTTAAAAAAACATTATAAAAAAATGTTTAACCGATTTTGATAAATAATTTTGCTACGATGATGATTTTTAATAAATTTGAAAGCAATATGACGTTGCCTCTGCAGGTCCATACACATGGGTCAGAATTTTGATCACTGAAATATTCCCGTGAATTCTTATTTTCATATATAATTATGATAGAGTGATAGAGTTATGGCATTTCAAAAAATTTCACAAGTATATTGAAAAGTGACCTTAAAGTATATGGCTTACATTGTGATGTCATGTTTCAGATTTACTAATATAGGACAATTGTTTTAATGTATTTCTTTGAAAATTAATTAGATCTAGATTATCAATAACATATTTCATTTATTCATTGAGATGGGGTATACTATGTTTTGCTCATTTGCTCATGTACCTTACACTTTAAATGGACGAAAAATAAGCATGATGCATTCAAGACTTTAAAAGAAACAAAATGGCTGAGAAAGAAATCAAAAATTTCATTACGTTAAGGAGATATTCAAGTTTAAAACTCTCTTATATGTGTAAAAATGACTGGTGTAATAAGTCTATAGAAAGTTGGCGCCCCCGTCTTCACATTTTTGATTCAAATTAACATTAACATCTGTTAATGTATTTTAAAGAAGATGTATTAAACTTTTTTAGTTTTTGATTTATTTTTCCTCGAACTTTCTTCAGGTGGTAAATTATAAATACCCTTACTAGATTCTGTTTTACTACTTTCCTGACATGGTTTTAAAGCCACAAAATCGAACAAAAAATAGAATAAAATATGATAGAATACATAAAGACTGAGGAATCTGAGGCAATGACATCAATAGTAGAAGTCTGATTTCAGTCGTTTCTAAACAAAACCTTAAATTTAAACTGTTAAAACCATCTCCTTAAAGGAATAAGATTTTTAATGCTTTCTTCCCCATTTTGTTCCTTTTTAAGTCCTCTTTTATATAAGATGGACTTGCTTGACCCCTGAATAATCCTTTGATAGTCCCCTATCATATATATGATATGAAAATAATTCATGGGAATATTAATTCCGTGGCATACGGTTGAACTTCTGTCACGATTTACTATTTTCTATTTTTCATTACCTGTGACGTAAGAGATGTCTTCTAATCTTAATGACGTTTAAGCGTTCTATCCCGACAACGATGAAGATTACACGTCATGAAATCTTAGTAGTTCCTCGTTTAGTAACGTATGACATGGATCGAAGCCTCGTTACTTGTTGCTTGGTAAAAGCATCATAAAGCAATTTAGCCTTAGATGATAGCACCAAGCTGAAAATTATTTGTCTCTTTATAAATTATTGGGAATCATTTGTTTTTGAATTAGATGAGGTACTCATACACTTTACAAGAACATGTTTTAGCCGTCTGTTCGTGTACATTACACGTAAAAGAAAATATTTTGATAGAAATACATAAAACAATTGCCTTGTACGACATCACATATTGCACTAGTCACTTGAGTCAACACATTGGTGAAATACTTGATGTGTTATAATTTCCTAAACAAAATAAAATATCAAAATAGGTTTTAATTTCTTTATCTAATAATTTTCTTTCATTGAAAATAAAGAATATTCACTAAAATTGCCAGGAAAATTTGGTGGGTCTTTTTTTGCGAAAATCTTGTATCTGTCAGTGCTTTGAACAAGTTTGTAACCAACTATAGGGCTTATCAAGAGTGATCCATGTGTACAAGACCACCGGGCCTGCATTGGTCCTCGGCGAGTTATTGAATCCAAGCAATTTAAGGGGCCCTAGCCCGAAAGTAAGAACGCAATTTTCTGTCTAAATTATTCAGCAAAGCTTTTGACGGACGTGCAGAGCTGCAAAACTTCTATATGACTGTTATATAACACCAATATATACACCAAGTAGTTACCTAAGATTCATAAACAATAAAATTTGATCACTTTAGGAGGCAAAGCAGGTCAATGAATAACTGACTCCCCCACCCCCCTTCTCCCTCCCCCACCTAAAAAACAACAACAACACACATTTACGGAGTAATCCTTTAAAATGAACAGGTAAACTGATGAAAGCATCGTTTGCATTAACAAATGTCTGATTTGTGTTTTTCGTTTTTGTGAATCTTGCAGTCAAAAGTTTTACAATTAATTTGCAATTCGCACTGACCACACCAATTAGTACGTAATTATTCGCGTAATTAAGATTGCAGCGCCTTGAATCCGGGCAGGATTAATCCTTTTAAGGGAGGGGAGAAAACAATCTAGGCCGGTCTCAACATTAATCTTACCTGCTTAACTATGAAGGAATCTCGTCTCAAGAGAATTGCATGACACGTGACGTCTGATGCATGCTAGTTACGTCACTTCCGCGGTATAGTTATGATTGACTTGTTAATATATATGCAGTGGCGCCGGCAAGGGGGACATTCTTCCCAATCCGAAAAATTTCAAAAATTCAAAATGGTTTTGTTGTGTATTTGAAATGATTTTTAAGCAATTTCCTGCCAACAAAACCACGAAAAACGTAGGGCTTCCGGTGCTCCGCCCCTGGCCCCCACAGAGCTTCACCAGGCACATTCAATTTTCTTTATGCCTCAATAAATTTGTTCTGGTGGCGCCACTGTATATATGTGAATATCTTGACCAATCAAAAAAGTTAAAAGTCAGATATCGTGTTAACGTGGATGCGCTGTAGAGATACAATTCAACGTTTCTGATTAGTCGAATTGTTTACACAATCACCAACTAGCCAATTAATTACCGCCGTGGAAGTGGCGTTACTAGTATGACCACATTTTTTGATGAAGGTCAATCAATTTTCTTGAAACAAGATTACCTCTTTAAATTTCATTTCTGGGGTGCATATACAATTAAACAATTTAGTAGCCGTGGCAATCGCTTAAAATAGACACGGGGTACAGCGAGGGATATCCCTTTCATAGTAACACAAAATGACGAATCTGAGCAAAATTAGTTATGAAAGTCTGAAACAAATTAAGTCAAAGTCTGAAAGACGGGCTCAAACAGCTAGTCAGTTCCTGAAATTTCTCCTTTTGTTCTCGTTGTAATCTTGGGATAGCTATTTTCTGAATGCCGGCGCTTTAAAAATTTTATTTAAGAAATAAACTGCAATTGCGAGCCCATTTCTGAGTTATAACCGGCAAGCCCAAATAATTTGAAGAATAATGGGCGAGACGAAGCCGAGCCCGTTATAGTTCAAATTATTTGGGCGAGTCGGTTATTACCAACAATGGGCAAGCAAGAGCAGTTATATCTATTCTATCACCAAATATGATTTAAAAAAAAATCTGATCGAATTCAGATTGAAGAAACATGCAAAATTTATACACAGTACCGCATTAATCCAGCGTATTTGCATATAACAACACAGAGAGAATGTTGACGGTTTCTAATCCACCAATTTGTACTTTTGTCCAACAAACAAAATTTGATTTCGTAAACAGTAAATGACTCGCGAATTCATCAATTTAGAAATGTAATGTAAGTATTTTGCAATCATAGCAATATTTCAGAAGAAACACATTCTGGTTTATCCCTAAAGAAAAATTATTTTCATTAATTTTGCGAGAAACAATACACAAAGGTCAAAATTATGTCAGTGTTATGTCACTACACACGTACCGAAGGCCAGCTAGCTGTAAACATGCACTGCACTGTACATAGTAAAACATCAGTGTAGTACGGTTTGGCTGAAATGCATGAAACACGGCCGTGTCCCGTCAAAGTGGGAAGAATACTGGAAAATGGTAACACTTTCAGGCCTAGTTCTTATTGGAACAGAAACTACTGTTATTTAATTATTCTCAAATTTGTCAAAATAGGAAGGTTTGAACAGTTTTAAAGGTTGTTGAACATAGCGTTTTTGTCCAGGGTTATGCACTGCTAGGCTACTTACAATGACAGTACTGTGTAGCCTGTAGGTACGTGCAAGTTGTAAACACTTTTTAAAAGCTTAGGCCCTAATGTTACAAATAAGACTAATGATTTTAGAAAAAAAGTCAAGTAGACAGTGGCACGTTTCATGCCTATTAATATACTTGTTTGGTGCAAGTATAAAACAATTATAGCCCAATTGAACTTATATTAGTATGAACTTGTAGACCCAAAGAGCTTTTGGTAGGCCTAAATTTTATTTTATTTTTACATTTTGCTTTTGTTTTTGTATTTATTGCATTCTACTTTAAGCTGTGCACATTGGACTACATTGTTGCTAAATTTAAATCTGGCATAATCAGCTTGTCAGCAAGAAGTTTCTTCCCGTTGAAACTAAAATTGAATATTTTTGGCATGATTTATTTTTGTGCGTATAATTATTATTGAAGGGTTAGTCCGTGGTTGTCATGATTAATGTAGGAGTTTGATACCCGTACCCCACATTAGAAACTGTCAATCTAATGAATATGCAACTTCCCGGTTATTGACTGGGAGTGCTGAAATTGGTCATTTTTTCAGCTAGTGTCCGTTCGTTAAGTAATAACCGGACAGTAGGATTATGCAAATGAGGCTTGTCACCCAATCAGGTATCTTGAATTGAATGACTGGACACTAGTGGTAATAGAATATTAATTATATCGTTAATTATTATAAAGGTAACAACTCATTGTCTATGTCTATGATTATGAAATCTAAAAACATCCGGGGCCGTTGAATATTTTCCTCCTTTTGCCCTCGCGTTATAATCTTATACTGTCTTGAATAGCTATTTTCTGGATCCCGTCGCTTTAGCAGTTTTCTTATTGATAATATTATTCATCATTATGACAAATCATATCTATGATACAGAAATTCTAATCTAATATACAATGCGCTACACCGCACTATATAAAGAGGATGGAATTATTGTTAACTATCAATCATAATCAAAAGGTTATCCTAATCTTCAAATCATAAATCTGCATTGTCATGGAACGCCTACCGAATATCTGAATATACAGATAATAAAGCTTTTAAAATGTTGATTCCTTTTAAAACAGTTTTAATCATATCGGCGCCAATTGAAACAGCCTCATTGCAATGCAACAGTTACTGCAATAATAACAGTATAGTAATCAGTAAATTACATTTTACTATCTTTAATGTCTCTACACAGTTGTTAAACCGCGTTTCTATTCTAATTATTACATGCATTACTGCATTAGGCACTTCTCTGTTTCCTATGCAATATAACATGTGCAAAAGGTCGCGTTGTATTAATAGTTGTAACGTGGGTAGGTATATCCGTTTTCCTGATATAATTAGAGAAAAATGAAAAATAAGATTAATTCTTAACTTGTCGCGGCTCACACAGAAATTATTTTCAGTAAGTACGGGATGACGTTGTAAATGACTTGTTAACCATGCGGAACTCTTGACGAGGTCTTTAAGATGGCAAACACTTCAAGTTTATTGCCCTAAGATATGTTTTGAAGCTAATGGACAAATGAAAAAATATATGAACGTGCAGAGACAACATTAATTGAATTATTCAAAAATTGATTAAAATTCATAAAACTAGCAAAAATATCGTCCCGATTGGTTAACACTTTACCATTTTACATCGTTTTTTGAAATTTCATGATCAATATGCATTTTTTGAAACAATCGTTTTTGGGGGCGATCTTGGCGTTTCCTTTTGTAAACAAATTTTACCAGTTCTTGCACCTTTGACAGTAATTGAGGAGCACTTTTCATTTTAAAAAAGAGGCACTTTTGTCATTTTCGGAAAGGTGTGTGTGTTTGTGTGTGGCGGTGGGGAGGGGGCACGTGCCCACTTCTCCCAATTCCTACACCTATGCCCATGATAATATTCAGTGACTAAGACTTACAAAATAAATTTGAAGTACCACAAAGATTTCAGATATCCGCCCAGTTAGAGGCCTACATCACAAACTTGGCATAAACTTTCAAATGTTAATCAGTCATAACTTAAACCTAAACTGCTAAAAGTGATATTTACACCATCCAAACAACAAAGTAAAAGAGGCACTTTATTTTTAGAAATAGGCACTTAACTTTTCCTATGGGGACACTTTCCTCCCGTACAATTTGCAGGGCGCTAGCCCGAAAGGGAAACCGAAATTTTCTGGAGACTCTAAATTTTTCCGCAAAGCTTTCTGACGGACGTGGAGAGCTACAAAACTGATGATAGCACCAGTATTTACACCAAGAAGTCACCTAACTGCCTACGATTCATAAACAATAACATTTAATCACTCTAGGAGGCAAAGCAGGTCAATGAATAAATGCAAAAAGTAACAAAATGACAAAAGTCGACAGTTTCCTACCAGCCTTCAACTGGGAAAGTAATTGAGAGGCACTTTTCATTTTCAAAAGGGGCACTTTTGTCATTTTTCGGAAAAGTAGGGGGTGAGGGGGGAGGGGGACGTGCCCGCAGTTCAACCCGGCTTCTACATCTAGACTTTTAACCCATATTGCGACATGTCTATCTGTCTATAGACCTTGAGGATTTCCTAGGCTTCTAATATGCCTTAAGGTATTTTGATTTAAAGTTTGCACCTAAACCTTTTCAATTGGTCAGCCACTATTTAGCAGTTAAGGGGATGCACTCAATGCTAGGGTGGCGTCATGATTTTCCGGACGGGGACGATAAGGCTGCTAGAATGTTACATTAATACACAATCAAATTGTTTTCCTACGGGGAGGGGCTAAAGGCCCCATCAGCCTGTCCAGTGCCACTGGATACGCGCTTGCTGGAGGTGAAGGCATCAGGTGTTCCTCCGGATCAAACTTGATCTTTTATCATAGACGGATAGAGGACTAACATGCATGTGAAGAAAATCATATTTCAATATCTTTTTACTGTTGAGAAGATATACGTATAAGGAGTGATATCGCCGTACTTATCAGCAATACATACATAGTGCACCAAACTAATACTTCTAGGACGTTCATTGTTGAATAAACTAATGTGTCCCTTTTAAGTGCTCAACAGATCTTTGATTCAGTAACGTACCCTTAGAATATACTTATGCTAATTATCATTATTTTCACTTTTATTTCGATTTTTTCGGTACTTTTAACGGAGAGTAGAAGCTATCTGGCAACGAACTGATGACGTCAGTCAGGACTGCTCCTGCAGTGTACTGAAAGCCATAATAGAGTCAAATGACTCAAAATGGAGTAAATTGGTAATTACTCTCCAATGGAGTCATGTAACGATAACGAGAGAGTCAATGCCCTCCAAGTAAACCGGTAAATGACTCTCCAAATGGAGTCGATCGACTCTCCCCATGCTGGCATCATCAGCGCGTAGTATACCAATTACCCATAATTCCGTCACGGTGTTTGCCGCTTTGCAATTTCCGAATTTGCTCATTTTGCTGTCTGCCTTGCTTGGAGTTAGACTAATCAAATGCGATTTAAGTGGATTTTCATAAAATTGGTGGGTATACTAATATTTCACCAATAAAGTGTATATTAGGTGTATAATTAATTTACAAAGGATTTTTTTTTTAAATCATTGCTAAGGAAGCGGTACCCAAAACCCTAGTAACGTTACATTAGGCTACTTCTGACTGTACGTTAGACAAGTTAGGCCTAACGCTAGTATTAGCTTAGTACGTTAGGCCTATTTCTATCTTAGTCAGTATTACTATTACGTTTGGACTAACGCTAGGCCAGTTATTTACGTATGTTAACTCAATAATTGTGTTAGTTTGACTAGCGTTAGTAATACAATTAAAAGAAAAATAGTAATTGTCAGGCCTACTCGGGCTTAATTCATAATTTCATTTGTTGATGCATATTCATCAGAAAGTTTTTCAAGTATGAAGTAAGTTAGTTTGTTTAGAAAGCACAGAAAGGCCCAATGAATGAATGTGTGCATAGCTTAGGCCTACATCGAGCCTAACGAGGCTAATGCCGGCATTGCCTGGCTGAACAAATAAACAAGAACGAAGAAGTGTCAATTAATTTGACATAGACCTACTACGAAGCCTAGGCCCATAGGGCCTAGATATGAAAGAACAATTCAAGATCTGATTTATGTTGCTAAAGTCATAGTAAGATTGAATATATTCAATTTTTTTGTGTACAACGTTAGACTTTTAGAAAGGTGGATTTTAATTCCTTACGAATAGGCTACAAATTTACGTGTACGAACTTCAGACCCAACATATTAGTTACTATATTACTAGCTACAGTAGGCCTAGGCCTACTTACGTTTACTTCTTAATATGGCTATGCCTAATGCATTACGGCATAGGCCAAGGCATGGAACTATGCCTAGGCCTACCTGTTTTTAAGGTTGTCGTTGTGAGTACATTACTCATATTCCTAATTTCAAGTGCTTGATGAAGCACTATGACTTCAATCATGTTATAAAGTCTGATTTTAGATTAAGTTGTGTGGTTGGAGCATGTCCACATGTTTTGGGCATTTGTTCTCGACTTAAGTTCACTTGAGAACGCTGACGAGTGCATTTAAGGGTATACGCTCACTCGACACAACGTCCAGATTTTGGTGGAGCATGTTCGAAATACACACTGTTATCTAACTACCGCTTTATTTCTGAAGCTGTGAACAACCAAATAGCAAAGTAAGTGTAGAAAAAGGCTCTATTCCTCAGGCCTTAAGCTTTGTAAACTAATAAACAAGGTAATTGTTTTCTTAGACTGAGTTATATATATATATATATATATATATATATATATATATATATATATATATATATATATATATATATATATATATATATATATATATATATATATATATATATATATATATATATATATATTATATAAATATATATCTTGTAAACATTAGCTTTTATTCAAACAGTTCTAGCTCAAGCAAGACTTCCTTTTTATGTTCTGTATGGCTTGTACTTTTCCAAGAGTAAATTAAATTTAGTTTTATAGTCCATTTGACCTTGGTATGATATTATGAAGATTCTTGTTCAGTGTTGGCCAATGCTTTGCTGTGGTGCTTCAGGTGCAAGGGCAGTTTAGTTCCCATCTCTTTATGTTTTAAATTGAAAAACTATTTCAACTTTTAAGCAAAAGAAATTGGACAAGATTTGAGTCTTTTCTTACGGTAGCCATATTTTTTTTTTTATGCATTCTGAACAATATACTGATTTTTCCTTAATTTATATGTATATTTGTTTGTAGAAGGAGAGTAAGCTTAAAGCAGAGAAACGGGACACTGCACTGATTGCTAGACGATTGGATAGCACCTTCGCTGATCGAAGGCAGATCATTATTGTGAAGGCGCAACCAATTAAGGCAATTAAAAATATGTACCCGCTATTGTTCAGTTAACGTGGGGTATGTCCTAGCTGTAGGTACTTAAACTATACATGATAAGTAAAGAAGGCTGGTAAATCCTTTTTAATTCTGTATTTTAATTGATATGGAGTAAGACATTTTTTGCTGCGGTACAGTAAATTCTTCAATGCAATCGCACATATGATGAAAATTGATATTACATTTGCTACCATGCAATTCCTGTTTCGATGTTTATAATTGATGCATGTTTCACTAAGATTTATCAATTCAAATTTATGTGGTTGATAAATGGAGCATAATGTACCATTTTTTACAAGGTGATTCAAGTGAGAATGAGTGCAGTGATTGCAGATTGCATTTTCAGTTATTCAAATTTTATCCACACATATAACTTTGAGATATGAAGTTAGATTGTGCTTTGTGTTTGTTTGTATGTATGTGCATGTGTCTGTAGTAGTCTAGTAGATATGATAAAAATGTGAATTATACACCCGACTGCACATGGAGCTTGAGCTTTATAATCAATTTATAGCTCACAATCTACCACTAGAATTGGGGTTTCCTACGATATAATATATTGTTCATAATTTCAATCCAAATGTTATACTAACATTTCAATGTAGTAACCATTTCCTCATGCAAATTAATTATTGTCCAATGAATTCTAGATGATTAAGTTCCTCTTTCACATTTCATATGCGTTTTAGAAGTCATTAAGTGTAGGTTTTTTTTATCAATTTTTCCAAATTTTCTTTATTGCACAAATAAGGTCATTGGAAAGTAAGGCAGTGTACAAATAATAAAACAATATTTATTCATTAATTTGTGGCATTATATCAATGCTACCACTAGAATACCCTCATAGTCCAACACTGCCCTATATACAAAACCAAGACAGGAAGTGGATAAACACCGCTTTTACACGCTACTCTTTTTGAATGGTGTTCAGATAACCACCAAGTAGATTCAATGTTACTGTCCTACCATTAGTACTGACGGCTTAAGTCCTCTCCAAAGGCCATTGCCATATCTCTTAACGGCCAAACGAGAAGTAAGGTGCTGCAAACGATGTACCAAATGGTTGGCGTAACTGTCTGCATTGCTGTAAAGGCAAACAGATTTAAGTCTTGCACAGGCTGCTAACACATGCCCTCTAGAATCGCAGTCGGGGGCTCTACCAATTAATCTATCCTGACTCCTGCTGAAGACATTGAGAAATCTAAATCAGAGTACTAGGCCTACTTAAGTTCTGTCACCTGGTCTGGTCAATATTATTGTTGTTTGAAAGTAGCTGTTACATGTGTTTAAGTAATATTGACTGTTTTTGAATATTATTTGTATTTATAGATGTCAAAAGAATTATTTCGTGTCAGCGGCGTGAAGTTATCACCATTCAATGATGGCCTACAAAGATTTGCAGCCCAAATTGTGACTTTGAAGCTAAAAACCAAATTACCAAAGAAGTGTAACCTCAACCCTTACCTTCTATCAGAAGGTAATTCTGGGATTGGATGATAATGCAAAAAAGAACATTAAAGTCATAAATTTCATGACCATAATTGCAAGTTCTGAAATGGAGACATGCAACTTCACATATTTAGTGTTGATGTTAATGTTTGAATAAGGCATATGACCTGATGTGTTGAGTATGTTGCTAAATTGTGTTAGCATTGATGAATTTGTTGTTATTGTTGATCTGTTATTATGCAATGGAAGCTTTACACTAAGTGACTAAAGGTTTATTCACACTTTACATGCTGCACTTGGTGACCTGTGTTGTCTTACCATGACAGGGCAAACAATTTAAGGGGACCCTTACCCAGCCACTTGGTCAAGTATGTGCAAGTCCCATGTACATGTATAAGCCAAACAAAACAAATCATGGTTGCTGGGCTGAATTTCAGATCAGGTACAATCTGAAGTTCATTGCACTTTTAAATCAGCTCCTAAGTTGGAAACTTGTCTTGATTTTTTTTGCAATAGTAATGTTTGATATTTTTGGATACATTGGAAGTGTACAACAAATAAAGCATGTCATATTGAAATTTTCTTGCCCACTTTGTGTGATCGTTAAAATGTTTGGTCAGTCACTGATTTTTGATAGAATAGTTGCTATTGAAACCATCAATTTGCATATATTAAGAAATATTTGAACTTAACCTAAACGCTAATTATTATTATTTTCAATAAAATCGTGGGGCCCTTTGCAACTGCCAAGTGTACCCCCACGCATGAAGACAGCTATGACCATAGCGTGTGGATTGCAACACAGTGGATGCCACAGTGCTCAAAATAGCGATTTTGATTTAAAAATTTCAAAGATCATGATGTCGTCAGTCCACCAGGATGTTGAAATGAAATCTTTTTCTTTATGATCTGTCTCAAGGTTTTCACTTTTAGGCTATATTTTTGTTTTCCTTTTAAAATGGTCAAGTATAGTATATATATGATCTTACCAAAATGAATTGTGTAACATCATTTTGGAACAAACATTTAATTTGAAATTTTCAAGGATCCCTATACATTACTGTGGTCCTGTTGAAGATAGGGTGTCATGATATGTACAGTATAGTTCATTTTACAGAATGGAAGGTTTCATGTGTCCAACTTGAAACATTTATAACTTGAGATAAGAATAAGATTTTGACTTGCTGCTTTTGGTAATTGATTTAGATTTGTATCCTCTATCATATAAGATAAACAGTGTATTGGTTGATGATAGGTTTTTTAGTGGTTAAGGAGTCGGACTTGAGTGCTCGAGGTTCCAGGTTCAATTCCAGGCCGGGGAAGCTGTCTTGTGTCCATGGGCAAGGCACGTTTATCTAATTTGCCCCAGCTCCACCCAGGCTGTGAAATGAGTATTTGCTTAGCTGGGAAGTTAACGTTTACCTACGATGGACTGGTGTCCTGTCCAGGGAGAGCTGAGGACTCTCATCCACTTGTTGCACCATCGAAATCAGGCATAAGCACCGGCTCTATGAGTCTAATGGCTTCATTGAATTTACCTGTATTGGACTTTATCGTCTTCTTTTGTAGCTAGGTTCTTATATGTGAGATATAATGAGTTCAATTCCCACTGAATAGCTATCTATTGCCCTTGAGCAAGACGCTTAACTTTGTTTGCTTCAGTCGACTTAGCTGTAGAATGAGTACCAACGATGCTGGGAAGCTAACCTGCGATAGACTAGTGTCCTACCCAGAGGGAGAGAGACTAACGCTACAGAAACCAGAATTAAGCACTGGCTTTATAAGCCATGAATGGCTTGATGGATTTAGCTGGAATGTTAACCTGCAATGGACTGGTGTCCTGTCTAGTGCCCTTGAGCAAGACGCTTCATCCTGCTACTTCTAGTACACTTGTCCATAAAATTTAGTTTCAGCATTGCTGGAAATTTTACCTGCAATGGCCTGGGCCCCTGATTAGGAGGAACTTGTTGGGACAAAAGCCTTTGTTATGTCTTTTGCCATGTACATTATACGTTGTTGCCAAATTAGGCAAAGCACTATCAAATCTGATTTAGAAACAAATATTATACAGTGTATTGTTCACATTTTTTTACATTTGTACATGTTAATGCAGCTTTCGCAAATTTAAGATAATGAAATTGGAATTGAAATAAAAAGATGGTGGTGTTACATAATATGCTTTTCTTACGGTTTTAGGAATTTTGAATAAAATACTGGAAATTAAATGGTTATGGTTGGTTTGTAAAATTTTTTTATTTGCTTTTCATCTTTAAAGGTATATGAATTCGTAGCAATCACTACTACGACACCAGCTTTCAATTTATAGTAGAAGAGTTTAAATTTCTTAATTACCATTTATACTTAAATTACTTGTGTAAGTTGGAATATCTTTAAATGTATGAAAATGTGTGACTTACAAACATGGAGAACTGCTCAAACTTGAAAAAAAAATGCATTTCATACTTTGAAAATATTGAGAGTGCCTTTTTCAATCAAAGAATGACTTTTGGGTACAAAAAACATTCTAAAGTTTCATATTTAATTGCTGTTATTGGGTATTTTGCATGACAGAGGATTCAAAAACAAATAGTAACAGAACAGTGGCAATGACAGGGAGGCCAATTGTCTACCCTGTCAGGATTTTCAGGAAGATTTGTAAAAATGAGCTACGAGATTTGGAAAATAAGTCGATTCTTTACCATCTGACCGTGCCCCAAGTCGATTCTTTACCATCTGACCATGACCCAAGTCGATTCCTCACCATCTGACCATGCCCCACGTCGATTCTTTACCATCTGACCATGCCCCAAGTCGATTTTTTATCATCTGACCATGCCCCAAGTCGATTCTTTACCATCTGACCATGCCCCAAGTTGATTCTTTACCATCTGACCATGCCCCAAGTTGATTCTTTATCATCTGACCATGCCCCAAGTCGATTCTTTATCATCTGACCATGCCCCAAGTCGATTCTTTACCATCTGACCATGCCCCAAGTCGATTCTTTACCATCTGACCATGCCCTAAGTCGATTCTTTACCATCTGGTTATGCCCCCAAGTTGATTCTTTATCATCTGACCATGCCCCAAGTCGATTCTTTACCATGTGACCATGCCCTAAGTTGATTCTTTACCATCTGACCATGCCCCAAGTCGATTCTTTATCATCTGACCATGCCCCAAGTCGATTCTTTACCATCTAACGTTAATGCTATATACTCGGAAAATCTTCGATTTTCAGGAATTTTTGCCAAATCTTGCCAATATTTCCATCAATTTGACCAAATTTAGAATCAAAAAAGGTGAAACTCTCGGCAGTATGACCCGACACCCACTTCCTACACAATTGCCTCAAAACTGAGAAGGGTAGAACACGAAATCGACATATATAGATATATGTCGGCTGATATTGGCTATTATGTCGATGATTATGAAACAGACGGCACAATATAGGCTCACTATTGGTGTCAGTCTATTTTTCACCCTACAAAAGATGAAATACTCGCACCCCAGTGCCCTGCTATTCAAATTCCATTTTTGAATTTATATTTCAGAAACGATTATGTAAAACTATAATTTAAAGAGCATGGAACTTGATTCGATTCGATTTGTCCATTACTAGCAGATGTGACGTAGATAAACATATACATGCTACATGCAGTTGGCTATGTCACCGGCTTTGAGCATTCAACGCCCTTTAGAAACTTCACTGGGGGCGTGGCGTTCTGACTTCCTGACATCACATGAACTGTTAAGATGCGTGGATACATGAAAATACATAAAGGTGCTGATATCAATTTTACTCATTTTGAAAAGGATTTTGCTCTATAAGCATAACAAAATCAAAATTTGAGTAAACATACTTTTCAGAATAGCGTATTGTCAGATTGTGCTTTAAAATTCCTTGTTCTTACAAAATTCTACCAAAAACCATTGTAAAAAATAATAGGTATTTGAAATCAATTCTGATTGGAGTATAGCCCATTGTATTTTCCATAAAATTTATTTAGTTTCCGAGTACATGCTGCTTGAAGTTCCCAGTCCAATTCTTTATTTTATGTGCGAATTGTATGTTTGTAATTGCAGTTATTTGAAAGCAGCTAACCACTTTTTATCATTTTATCAAATTTGTTACTCAACAAATGCAACCATATATAATGATTTTCAACCGCTTTTGAGTGCATCCAACGATATCTATGCACCCAGCTTATATGCGGTATCCTGTAACGAAAGCCTACCTCGTTATTTATCCATGAAAAATTCTTTAGTTGAAATTCGCAAAATATTCGGGAAAAACTCACGAAACACAAAAACTTGTAACATTTTTATAATCAGTTTTTAAGATATTCACAATATTATTCATTCAGTCGTAATAGTAGGCCCTATTAATCAGCGAAGTAACTGACTAAAGATACGCATAAAATGAGCTAAATACATGAGCTGAAATAAACCAATCATTAAAAACTCTTTGAAATTGTTCATATTTGCATCAGGGAGAAGCAGCAACATATATCGTAAATACTAAAGCAATAGTTACTGGTTTAAAAATCAATACAACATCAAGAAAAACTGAAAAAACAAACAATTTTTCATAATTTCACAGTTCTATCGTGCAACAACACTGTCATACATGCTAATGAACCGGATATGTGTGCAACTGGGTGCACTGTAACAATTTCAGTTTTATAGTTTTGCCAATTCTCATAAGACAGAAATTATAACATTTTTTTTACAAAATTCCTATTCTGACGAGGGGGAGGGGAGGGGGCACAGGAAGAGGGGCATCTCCACAACTACCCCCTCTCCATCAGAGCATGATACATTGTAACTTTAATTCTAACAGTCTAAAAACAAATGTGGGCGGCCTACCTAAAAAAGAGAATTAAAATGTTGGAGGATTAGTTCAGTGGTCAAGCAAGTTTTATCTTATATAATAATTAGAACAACTGACGATCTAAAAGTCTTGAATGTTAGTGACCTTGGATTGATCTTTGACCCTCAACTGATAAGTTCTGACATTTCTCTCCAAAATTTCATTCAAACAAGTGGAAGAAATATCGTTCAGAAAGACAAAGGCGATAGATATTGCAAAGTCCGATGATGTGTCCCTTATATCAGAGCAAGTTCATGATTGTACTAATCTCGATTCTCAACTGCGCTCATTGCTGAATAAGCACGCACCTCTAAGTACAACAACTGTAGTATAGTACGACCAAAGATACCATGGTTTAGTCAAGAATTAAAGGAAACAAAGCAGAAGAAAATGTGCGCTGAGTTCAGACGTAACGCATGCAATATTACACAATCAAATAAGGAATTAAAAAAACCCTACAAACACATACAACTTCATGTTAATTAAACGCAGGAATGAATATTATAACCAACAAGTAGAAGAAGCCGGTCATAATCAAAAAACGACTTTATTCAGTCGTTAATTCTCTTCTAAACATGAATTCCACAAACTCTCTCCTAAATAACTATGGAAGGGATATTGATTTGCCAAACCGTTTTTTTTTTTGTTTTTTTTTATGAGGAGACAGTCTTAAATATTATGTCTAGAACCGAACATGCAAAATCTCTGAAAAATTTTGACAATATTTGTGTCTCTTCTTTTACTGTTTTGGAAAAACCAATGCTTAATCGGTTGAAACTAGTTTCGGAAGCTGGAATGCAGAAGATTATTTTGAAAAATGACAATTAATCCTGTCAACTGGACCCTTTACTAACAAAGCTGCTAAAAGATGTTCTTATTCCAATTTTCCCGCTCATCACCAAAACTATCAATACATCTCTTCAGTCAAGTTATTTTGCTAATGATTGGAAAATTGCTCTGGGGCCGGCGCGGAACTTATTCAAAAAAATAACAGGCTAGTTAGCAACTTAAACTTACGGAAGATTGTGTTGTAGAGCAAATAATGCAAGATATTGACTCATACTATCCTCTTCCGGAATTCCATTCTGCTTTCAGGCAATACCACTCAACGGAAATCTTATTAACAAAACCTCAGTATGATATCTTCTGATCTTGATGGCTATGGACCAGCAGCAAGTGGTCATTCTCGTTCTAATTGATCTCAGTGCGGCATTTGATCTTGTCTCACATAGAGGATTACTTTCAGTTCTGGAGAAAGATTTTGGCATTGGAGGAAATGTTCTCAAATGGTTTAGTTCTTATCCTGAGAACAGAAAACAACAAATTCTCATAAGGAAAGATGTATTATTGCCATTCAGTATGGAAGTTTAGACCAATCCTGATTTCATTATATGCAGCCGCACTAGCCAACGTCACAAATCGACATGTTTCCGTTGGTGGATATCTTGATGATCACCAATTGTACACATGCTTCAAACCAGGTAATCTTCAACAAATAGAGTCAGTTAATCGTGTGGAAAATTGTATATCTGACGTCAGGAAATAGATGATTCTTTAAGGACTCAAAATGAATGACAGTAAGACAGAGTTTATGCTAATTGAAACAAAACCTCCAACTCAGCAAAGTCAATTGTGATTAAATAAATGTTGGTGGAGTTAATGTTCAAAAAGTAACGATGTTAGAAACTTAGGTGCTTATTTTGATTTACATATGGATATGAATAAGCATATTGGTATGAGATGTAAACAAGCTTACCATAATCTGAAACATCCTTCGCCCACATCTACACAAATACTAGTCCATGGACTTGTTATATCACATTTAGACTATGTTAACTCTCTCCTCTATGGCCTATCAGTTTATCAATTGAAATGTTGAATACAATCCAAAAAATCTTCCTTTTTGCCGCTAGAATTGTCACCTACAGAGATCACACAACCCCTATACCGAAATACCTTCACTGGCTACCAATTCAATACAGTCTACAATTCAAAATTGTCATTTAAAGAAAGCGCCCCTTAAAACACGGACTAGATGAAACTGCTAGTGTCATTTTCATCCCGTTCGAAAGACACTCCCAAATGACATATCCCTGGTATTACCAAGGATCTGTTATTTGTCCCTGGTATTACGCAATCATTCGGCCACAGGAAGTTGAGACAACTCGACAAAAAGTGCCGCAAGTTTATAAAACCTTAGTATTTGAACACCATAAAGTTCTTTCTTAGATCATTTCTACCCTGGAAACTGGTTTAACTATTTCATTTGGTGCAAAAATCGTAAAAATAGCACCATTTTCAGCAGCTTTATTCTGAGCGACTTTTAAAATCTTGCCGACCCACTAGCGTAACCTCCTCCCTTGACACTATAAACAATCCTGCAGTTTTGCCACTTCCGTTCATCATTGAACAAGGAATGTGCGTAGAGGTCAGGAGTTACGCACTATCGAGCTTACTTAATACGTAAAGCAAACACGTGCGGTGCTGAAGTGCGAAAAGGATTTTTCAAAGATAATGGAAGGCAATAGCAATTACGAGATATTCATACACATAAACTCATGCTTCTTTAAATATGTTAAAATGAAATTATCCTTTGGTTACTTAGGAATATACAAGAAATACACTTTACATGTTTCTTTATGCCCAAAACCCCAAAGACAACACATATTGATGTCATTCAGGTAAAAATTTCCCTCGTGTTGCAGTTATACGAGGAGGAAGTTTTATTGTTGGAATGCTGCTCTTGATTTCTTAACTTCAAAATGAGTTTACGTGAGAGTAGTAAACATAGCGTCAATTTCGATTTTCAAAGGTTAAATCTTCTGACAATTTGTCCAATTATAACAAATTTCATGTATTTCATTTCATGTATTTCACACCTTAAGAGTGCAAATTTTCTTAAAACACGAAGTGGAATAATTTGGAAATAAACTGGAAATTGCAAACCGCCACATGCGGTTACTGAAATGCCACAGGCACAGAAAATCAGGATGGAATTCTGTTCAAGGGGCCCGTTCTGTAATGTACTTTTAAAGTATAAATCTATAAAGGGATGGGCCCCAACGTCTTTACAATCCCTCTGTATAAATAGATCTCAGATTTATAATTTACGCACCTTTAAATTATTCATACCCCGAGTTAAATATGAAACTTTAGAGAAAAGAGCATTTGCATTTTCTGGCTCTTATCTCTGGAATAATCTTCCATCCAAAATCCGTGAAGCTTCTTCAATTTTATCCTTTAAAAACAAATTCTTATTTTTGTAGTTATAACATGTTGTTTCTATTCATGCCGTATGTTCAGTTTTGTTTTTATTCTTGATATAGTATTTATATATTAGGTTAGTTGCTTTGTTAGGTTACGTGTATCTGTGTATTGTAAAGCGCAACTGAACATTTGTAATGGTAGTGCACTATATAAGATATTTAAACTTAAACTTATATTGATAAAGATAGGTCCAAGACAGTGTTTATGTATTTCTATAAAATTAAAAAAAAATGGTTTTATTTTACTTTAATCAGTCAGTAACTTAATAGAGTGTAACGTTCATGAGCAGATGGGGAAATCACGTTCTTATTTACATGTCATACACCTTCTCAATGATTGAACAAAAAATTATTCCAGTAATTTATAAAGAGGCAATTAATTCCCAAAGAAATATACACAATTTTATCTTGAATTTGCCTTTATGACATCACACTGTACACCGTGAGGTCACGTTTCAACTTACCCAATCAACGCAATCTTTGAAATACAGTAACTCATCAACGGAAAAAGATATCAACATGATTTGTACACCAAAGTATTACTTTAATAGTCTATCATATATATATATATATATATATATATATATATATATATATATATATATATATATATATATATATATATATATATATATATATATATATATATATATATATATATATATATATATATATATATAGTTCAACTATATATATGGTTCAACAGCATGCCAAACAAAGAAACCAAAGCCTTTTTAGTTTTTGATATCGTTGACTTTTATTCGTCAATTTCCGAACGCCTCCTATCAGACGCCATCACGTGGGCGAAACAATACACCGCCATAACTCAGACCGATATAGACACTATAGCTCACGCCAGAAAATCAGTCCTCTTCAACAACGGGAAAACTTGGAAAAAGCGCAACACCACCAACTGCTTCGACGTCACCATGGGGAGCTTCGATGGTGCGGAAACTTGCGAACTGATCGGCTTGTACATCTTAGCATCCCTCAAACAGAAGTTCGATAGTAACAACATCGGACTCTACCGTGACGACGGTCTTGCGGTTTTTGAGACACAATCAGGAAGAGAAGCAGATAAATTAAGGAAAAGGTTCATAGCAGCATTCAAAGAATTTGGTCTGAGGATTACGATATCGACTAACCTCAAAACCGTTGACTACCTTGACGTAACAATGGACCTAAATACTGGACAATATCGCCCTTTCAAAAAGCCAGAAGACCAGCCACTATACATAAACGCCAAATCAAATCATCCCCCAAACATCATCCGCCACATACCAACAACCATAAGCAAAAGAATCTCAGAGCTGTCATCTAGTAAACAAATGTTTGAAAACGCCGCACCCACCTATGATGAAGCCCTAAGATCCAGTGGATATGCCGAGGGCCTCACATACATGGAACCGCCGCAACATCAGCCACCTAAGAAAAAGCGCCGCCAAAGGAATATCATTTGGTTTAATCCGCCCTATAGTAAGAGTGTCAGCAGCAACGTGGGGGGTGTATTCCTTAAACTCTTACGCAAGCACTTCCCACCCTCGCACAGATTACACAAAATATTTAATCGGAACAACGTAAAAGTCAGCTACAGCTGTATGGGTAGCATGAAGTCGGCCATAAGCGCACACAATTCAAGGATCCTCGCAAAATACAAAAACCCCAACCCCACTAAGAAATGCAATTGCCAGAACCCCGCAGCATGCCCCCTGCCTGGAGAATGCTTGGCCACCGCCATTGTGTACAAGGCAGTAGTACACCACAATAACACAAGCCACTCATACATAGGCATGAGCGGGGGTTCTTTTAAATTGAGATATAACAACCACACAAAATCTTTCCGAAATAAACGTTATGCTAATGATACGGAGTTATCGAAGTTCATATGGCAGTATGGGACCTCAAGGACAGCGAAGAATGTTACTCAATTAAATGGTCGATTGTGAAACATTCAAATACAGCACGTAGAGGCACTTCCGCACAATGCAGCTTATACTTAGAAGAAAAGCTCGCAATTGTCTCTTCTATCTCAAGAAAAGAGAACTTGCTTAACAAAAGAACAGAGCTGGTATCGAAATGCCGTCACCAAGGTGCGCTGAAGCATGCAAGACAAAGAGAGCCAAGCTAGGTTTATGTTTAGTACCACACTTGCCTGATGAACGCGAAAGGGCGTGAAACTTAAAGTAGCAAGTTTAGATTCGTTATCATTAATATATATATATATATATATATATATATATATATATATATATGCATATATATATATATAATATATATATATATATATATATATATATATATATATATATATATATATATATATATATATATATGCATATATATATATAAATATATATATATATATATATATATATATATATATATATATATATATATATATATATATATATATATATATATATATATATATATATATATATATATATATATATATATATATATATATATATATATATATATATATATATATATATATATATATATATATATATATATATATATATACATATATATATATATATAAATATATATATATATATATATATATATATATATATATATATATATATATATATATATATATATATATATATATATATATATATATATATATATATATATATATATATATATATATATATATATATATATATACATATACATATATATATATATATATATATATATATTTATATATATATATATGCATATATATATATATATATATATATATATATATATATATATATATATATATATATATATATATATATATATATATATATATATATATATATATATATATATATATATATATATATATATATATATATATATATATATATATATATATATATATATATATATATATATATATATATATATATATATATATATATATATATATATATATATATATATATATATACATATATATATATATATATATATAAATATATATATATATATATATATATATATATATATATATATATATATATATATTAATGATATGAATTTTGAATAAATTAATGATATGAAGAATTCAATTAATGATATCATTAATTTGATTTAATGATATCATTAAATCGAATTAATAATATGTTGAATAAATGATATCATTTATTCCATTATTTAATGATATTATTAAATACTGAATACAAAATAAAACGGTTTGCCATAAGGCCTATGGCTACTCTTTATGGAATAAGATTTTTAAATGCTTTCTGCACCATTTTGGTTGATGTATATATATATATATATATATATATATATATATATATATATATATATATATATATATATATATATATATATATATATATATATATATATATATATATATATATATATATATATATATAAATATATATATATATATATATATATATATATATATATTTATATATATATATATATATATATATATATATATATATATATATATATATATATATATATATATATATATATATATATATATATATATATATATATATATATATATATATATATATACATATACATATATATATATATATATATATTTATATATATATATATATGCATATATATATATATATATATATATATATATATATATATATATATATATATATATATATATATATATATATATATATATATATATATATATATATATATATATATATATATATAAATATATATATATATATATATATATATATATATATATATATATATATATATATATATATATATATATATATATATATATATATATATATATATGCATATATATATATAAATATATATATATATATATATATATATATATATATATATATATATATATATATATATATATATATATATATATATATATATATATATATATATATATATATATATATATATATATATATATATATATATATATATATATATATATATATATATATATATATAAATATATATATATATATATATATATATATATATATATTAATGATATGAATTTTGAATAAATTAATGATATGAAGAATTCAATTAATGATATCATTAATTTGATTTAATGATATCATTAAATCGAATTAATAATATGTTGAATAAATGATATCATTTATTCCATGATTTAATGATATTATTAAATACTGAATAAAAATAAAACGGTTTGCCATAAGGCCTATGGCTACTCTTTATGGAATAAGATTTTTAAATGCTTTCTGCACCATTTGGTTTATTTTGAAGTATTCTTTCATATAAGATGAAAATGCTTGACCTCTGAACTAATCCTTTATTGAACTTAAATGTTTTCCCCCTCAAAATATAATTCTGACATAATAGTTGGCATAAAATCATTATCTTTTCTTCCGTTCTATTGCGTAAATCTGTATTTGTAAAATGAAAATTATTCCCCGTAAAAGTGCACATGGATGATGGAAGGGTACATAATAAGTGTCTTTTTTTGCAGTGCCGTAGTTATGAGGCATATTTTGCAGGGAGGGAAGGGGAGGGGTGGGGGTTCAGGGAAAAAATAATTTAGTGACCTTTGATCTCATAACAGTTCATATTTGACATTTCCTATCACAACAATGAAATAGTCACCATCTGACACCCGTCATATGCAATGCCTCATTTAAAAAACTACACCAGAACGGTGAAAATTAGGTTTCTTGGCACTTGACATTTGACCTATGGGGTCAAAAGTCTACCGGTCACAACTTCATTTCACAAGGTACCATGCGACCACTCTACATCGTAATCATCTTTGTATTTTTACGTCTAATTTCTTCATTTTGAACAAGTTTTTGACCTATGACCCTTGACCTTTTGAGACCCCAAAAGATGTATAGATCCCGTCAATAACTCAAACTTACTTTCCATTAAGAAAACCTGCAGCAGAAAGGACAAAATTAGGTTTAATGGCACTTGACCTTTGAACTTTGACATTTGGGGTCAACATTCTGCGGGACACAACCTCACCTCACAAGGTACCACCATTTTAATCTTACTCGGCTTTGCACTTTTTGCGTTAAAAGTGGCACACATTTTTTTACTTTTAAACAAATATTCGACCTCTGACCATTTGACCTCTTTGACCAATTCTTTTTAACCAAGGGTTATACACTGACCTATCTATGCTTATCACTGTATGACATGTCTTCGTTGTACAAAATAGCAAGTTACATTTAAAATGTTTTTTGACCTTTGACCTTTGTGCTTCAAAATCTACGAGGCGCAATTTTGCTCCATATGGTACGCCTCCAGCAGTTTTGGTTCAAATTGGTGCAGCAAATTTTGAGTAATGCTTGGCACAAAGCTTTTGCACATGCGCACACACATTCACCCACAGACAGACAAAATCTCCACTTTTGACAGCATGTCACAAAGTTAACAATTTATCCATATCATGGGGTCATTAGATGAGACCCCTTATTACACCCCACACTACCTTCTGGTATCAAGTGGTGGTGCATAGGCTTCGGGCATGTGAGTCATAAATGTGAAAAAGGCACAAAGAGACTCAGTACAATAAATAATAAGATAATATTCATATTTCTACTCAATAATTTCTGCAGTGATCAGGTGTTTATATGTTCTGCAGAAACAAAATTGCGTTTAGGTCCTATAATTCCAATTGACAAATTATGACGTAACATCGGTCAGTCTCACGTAATATTTGACAGATTAAGCAAGGAAGTACTTATACTATAGTACCTCCTTAGATTTAGTGAGCTTTATCAAAAAGGAATATTCCTGTGAAAAGACCTTGTTGATATCTTATTCCAATTAGGAGTTATTGCATAACTGCAAATTCACGATAATTCTTTGTTTTGCGATCAAATGACAAGTTATTTCAAGTACGGCACATGAGTAAATGGGCAAAGCATTTTTCTTGCAAATTGCACTGAAAACTGAAAAAGAAAATGTAATTACGGCATAAGTCTTTATGAAATGCTGAATTTTTCCGTCTTACAGTATATCGCATACCAACAACTACAGTTAACCTCCATCAGCTGACCAGTCTATCACCGTCCACTATACTGCTATATCATCTTCCATCTGACTGTCTGACCACCGTCAACCAAGCAGTCCGGGAGATGCCCTCGAACGAGGACTCGAAATAAACCCTCGATCTATGGTTTTTGTTCATGAAGATGCTTTATGGTGAAGAATCCCCATGATACAATACGAGCCTAATATAGATTGTTAATGTATGTGGAACTAAAATCTTAAACGTGAAAAAAAGTATAGAAATTTGTGGTCCTCGGAACTGGACCTTTAATCAGTTATCATGATGGTCCCCAAAACTTAGACCAATTCTTAAGTTTACCAGTCCAATTTGTAGATATTGACAGAGTGAGAGAAATTCAAAATTGTGTAGCCTAATTTTGACGGAAAATAGTGTCTTGAAATTTAAATACTATTTCAACGTTTAATGGATAGTTTCTTCAAATTTGATGTCAATTTTACATGAAAAGTAGCTTACTATGTTACCAAAATTATATATGATACAATTTTGGGTCAACTTCATCTTATTTCCATGCTTGTGTACACATTTTGCCGTAAATTGTAGCAAGAGTTTTCAAGCTTGTTATTTTAGAGGTGACCCCCTCTATCGAGGGCTTCTTTAGGACTGCCAAGTGCCACTAAAGAGAGCCACCAGTTGACACTACCAACTCTCACTTCCCCATCTCATGCCAACACTAACCACTCATTGAACACAGCTTGTCACCAAGTGCCAAGCAAAGCAAAGACCTGTCGCCTTATACAACCATCAGGCCTGCACTTTAAGGACCCTACTGTTGTTGTCCGCCGTCTGTTTGATTGAAAGAATGAATTTTCCGTCGTCCGCTACTGGTGCATATTTCATCCGCCAGTATCCGATGTCACTGGCCCCTTGATGTCACCGTCAACCTTAGTTTCATGTCACTGGCCATTTGATGTCACCGTTGGCCTTAGTTTCGTGTCACTGGCCCCTTGATGTCACCGTCAACCTTAGTTTCATGTCACTGGCCCCTTGATGTCACCGTCAAGCTTAGTTTCATGTCATTGGCCCCTTGATGTCACCGTCAATCTTAGTTTCATGTCACTGGCCATTTGATGTCACCGTTGACCTTAGTTTCATGTCACTGGCTCCTTGATGTCACCGTCAACCTTAGTTTCATGTCACTGGCCCCTTGATGTCACTGGCCCCTTGATATCACTGGCCCCTTGATGCCACTGACCCCTGGATGTTACCGTCAACCTTAGTTTCAGCAGCTGAGGACTGGAGGTATGTGAGCAGGGGCGGACTTGGACCCCAAAGGTGGCAGTGTGCACGCATATCGAGCGAGTAGCAGGGTGGGATCCAGTGGTCCGCTTATGGGTGGGGATAGCTCTGGTATTGGTTTCAGGGGGCGAAGCCCTGGAAACTCCGAAGATTACTTGTTTTTATTGCTCCAAAACGGCTTAAATCTAGCAAAGAAAAACGTCGTGGCCTTCAGAATTTCGCAGGGATACTCGACGTCGACACTATTGGTCCAACCATGTCCTTTTTTATTGTCATTTATATTAATCCAAGACCTCGAACAGTTTCACTGCTTGGCATTTCCAAACTTGTTTTAGCATACATGAGAACATGTTGTCCGAGTGTGATTATAGCAGGTTACTTTTTCCTTGCCCCACAGACATAGTGAGAAAAGTATGAGCCTTGCTTGGTATTAATTACTTCAAGGGAAAGTCTGCATGGCTCAGCTTCTTGTGAGATAAGTTGATTCCTTAATACATGCAATAGGTTTACGTTTTAAAAACGTTTTGTAAAAACGTTTTTAAAATTTTGTGGAGGGTTCAAATACGTTAAAAAAAAACGTTTTCTGAAGGTCCTCAGAAAACGAACTTAAAACTACTAGTTATCACCAGGGGTTATAATTCAAATAAAAAACGTCCAAAATACGTTTTGAGAGCGTTTTTGAGACCAAGACGTAAGACCAAGACCAACTTTAGAACCTATCCAAACGTTTTCTGGACGTTTTGTGTTTGCTGGGTAGCTAATTAATTTAAACTCCACTTAAAAAAAAAAAGGAAGCAAAAATATATATATAAAAAAATCATCAAAATCGGTTACAAATTGGCCATTTGAGACAGTTAGAAGATTTTTGTGCAAATACTCAAATTTTTGTGTTACTCTTGTGATGCATGAACGGGACATAGTATGTATTTTCTTATGTGAATCCATTGTTTTTTAAAGGATTAGTTCAGTGGCCAAGCAAGTTCATCTTAAAAAAGAAGTTCAAAAGAAACAAAATAGTGAAGAAAGCATTTAAAAATCGTATTCCGTTAAGGAGATGTTTGAGTTTAAAGATATGTATCATTTGTGTAGAAACGACTGAAATCAGACTAGTTGTGATGTCATAGCCTCAGATGCGCAAAAGTCTTTATGTATTCCATCATATTTTGTCCTGCGATTTTGTGGTTTAAAAACCATGGGATATGTCAAAAAAGTAGTAAAACTGAATCTAGGAAGGATGCTTATAACATACCACCTGAAGAAAGTTTGAGGATAAATAATTTAAATAGTGAAAAATAAAATAAACTTTCTTCAAAATACATAAAGACTTTGAGGAATCTGTCGCTGTAACATCACAACTAGTCTTCTTTCAGTGCTTTCTACAAAAATGATACCAAACTTTAAACTTAAATATCTCCTTAAAGGAATAAGATTTTTGAATGCTTTCTTCACCATTTTGTTTCTATTAAACTCCTCTTTCATAGAAGATAAAGCTCGACCGCTTAACTAATCCTTTAACCTTCTCCCATGTCTCTTTGAAAAAGACAATTAAGATGAAGAGGATTTGATCTCCCCCCCCTCTCCCTTCCCACCCCCTCCTCCTTCCCAACACACACACAACCATGCCAACCAAACCCATTATGGAAATAATGTTGGCATAATTCATCCATAAATGTTAAAAGTTAAGAAGTTTTACTTGGAAAAGTTATCGCATAACTGAAGAAAAATGTTTACACCCTCTCAATCATTTTAATCCTTCAAATCCGCTCTCAATTACTATGTTGCTATGAAAAACACTCTTTAGTAACCAGAATTGTAAAATTGAACTATTCTCCCAATTTTTCAAGAAACGCGCAACTTTCAGGCTTGGCAATATTCAGATTTGTTTTCGGCACCCTTCAAAATACCAGCAAGAGTTTCCGGGACTTCCTTACCTGGATCCCTATCCTTGCTTCGCCCCAGGACCCTACGCGTTTTTCATTTACTAACATTTGGGAATTTTGTGTTGATTTAAAGCCAGTTGGGGGCATCAAACACAAGAAATCTTTAGAGCTTAAGGGAACTTCGCACCCTGGACCCCGTCCAAGGGTCCCGCTCCTGAATCCATACCCTTGCTTTGTTCCAGGACCTTGTGATTTTTCACTTATATTTTGGAACTTTGTGTTAATTTTAAGCCATTTTGGGCATCAAAATTAAAAAAATCTTCAGACCAAGTCTTCACCCTTGAACGCTTGCACAATTTTGCATGAATTTTCTCAAATTCCAAGTGAAATTTATCTTCTGCCTGTTTAGAAATGGTAACCTATAGATATTAACATCACAATTTGAAATTGTCTTCTTTTCATCAATTAAATTTTGTCAGTTTGTGTTGATTTTACGGAGCCCCTCAGGTGACATGAAAGAAAAAAATATTATTTCGTATTTGGTTTAAACCAAAATAATATTTCGTTTAAACGAAATGATATTTCGTTTAAACGAAATAATATTTTTTCTTTCATGTCACCTTAGGGGCTCCATAGATTTTCAGTCATTCTGGGCTAACGGAAAAAAAGAAATACCCAGAGGTTTTCCCCTGGACGCCGCCAGGAGTCCTTAAGCGGGTAAATGGCGTTTCACAGTCCGTGTTTGGTATTTGAGTAGTGCTTCCCGAGCCAAAATGTCTGGCAATGATACTGGAAGGAAGGAAGGGGGTGGGGTCTGTTCCAAATATATTGTTTGATCATTGTAAAGACATTCATATCGTGCGTCGGGCAAGTGCAGATTTCCATCGGGAAAATTTGTCTTACACCCCTCTGCGGTTGAAGTCGAATTACACCCCTCCCCGCCCCTCGGTTCCTACGCCACTGGCACTAGGCTATTATTATCTAATTATTAACGTTACAACGACTATCAGACTACATTACAGTGATACTGAGTGATGAATGATGAAAACAAGTGTTTGACTGAAATTTGGATTGCTGTGATCTTTTTGCAAAGATTTACACAACCAAGTAAAAAGTCAATCAATTATCAAATGAAATGATGAAAACAAGCATGAGTTTTCTTCTGTTCGCTTGTGAAATTAAAGTAACGGTGTACGATCGTACACACCCATGCATCAAATTGCCAACACTTCATATGGTCATGGCAATTTTCATATCGTTTCGCCGCAGAAGATTTTTTCCCAGAAAAACCCGTCATAACACACCAAAAAATGCTTTATTTCCCACTATACATTCAATTAACATTTCGTTTTGAGTAAAATGTGAAAAAAGAAAAGAATAATCACATCAAGAATTGTATAAAATTCTTCAAGAAGAATAAAACTGAAACCAGGAATTGTGGACTTATTGTCGTTGCGGTGCAACACGATCAGATCTGGAGTTTGCACCTTTTTTGTAACTTCCGGTAGGGTGTGAAATTTTGAAAGCTACTCAATAGGACCGTCCGGAAAGCATTTTTGTAATCTCATGACCATTCTATATATGTATGGTGTTAAGGCAGTGGCGTAAAGCTAGGGGGCTCTTGTCGGCTAGAGCGGCAAGCCCCCGACCTCTAGAGGCTCCCAACAAAAAACAAGATCTGTATAAGAAGTGTCTCAGAATCATATTTTGAGACCTCAAATCCGCTAAAACATGAACCATGGAGGACCATACGCCCCCTGGCATCCGGCGTATACTACGTTAAAGCTCACTTCGCGAAAATGCTGACTTGAAGTTCAAATGGTTTCAGACCCCCAAAGGTAATTGGTCTCACTGGGTAGCTATGCTGCTAGTCCGGGAGATCCTTTACTTCTAAGGATCACAGGGTCCCCTCTAGCAAGGATCAAAAACACATGGAAACCACCATTGAATTGGGTTAGTCATGGTGCAGCATTTCTATTGTATACTTATTTAGTCAGTTAGTGGTGGGATTAAAACTGAATTCCTGAAAGTTTTCATAGTCATTGGTAACAAACAAGGCATGAACAGATAAATAGTCAAATGAATGGGTTTTAATGGAATACAAAGCTTGTTACTTCATTATGGGTTCAATATTTACATTTCGATAAATTCGTCTCGGAAACTACCCAGTAGTGCAAGTGGTATAGCACGGAATTGGGTTACGTCATCGACATGAATAATCTGTTCCTCGAAGTATGGGATATTGCTTATCCTTAAAAGTGACAGATCTCCCGGATGTGGTAGTGTGGTATGCTGGTATAATCGGAACCACGGGGCAAGGGGCGAAGGTGGACAGGAGCTGCCCTTTTGAAAAATGGGGGCGGACGGGGCAGGAGGTGCCCTTTAGAAAGTTGAGGGCAGGAGGTGCCCTTTTGAAAGTTATATGAAATTATTTTAGGTCATTCTTGAAAACAAATTGAAATCCACTCACTCACAAAATCCTACATAGAAGTTGTAATATTTATTTATTTGACACAATTAAAGAATGTCATTTACCAGGGCCCGTCACCGAGGACCGTGGTGGGAGGGGGAAATGGCACCAATCATAGGCGTAGGAACACGTTCTTCTTGGGGGGGGGGCACAACAAATATACTACAACTAGTTTAATGGTACAAATTGACTTAGTTGGGCGGCACCATGTAGGGCACTGCAACATTGGGAGCACGTTCTCCCTGTACCTCCCCCCACTGTTCCTACGCCTATCTGCCTATGCCCCCAATAATTTTCTAAGCAGTAATTTTTAATAGTAGGCCTTTTACCTATCACCCATCTGCTATTCACCCAATGGGCAATTGTCAACATTGGTCCTGGCTCCACAATCTCAAAGCCACAGGCGAGATTTACCTACCGAAAGTGGGAAGAAAAGTCCAAATATCACCATACAAAAGTATACATTTGTAAAATAAAAGTTGGGATGGAGCAAGTGACCCCTTGCTAAACTACCTATACTAAAGCATATATGTAGGAATCGGTGTCCTGGAACACGTGCCCCCACTATTTTGAAACCTGACAAACTTGTCCCTCGGCTATCGTCAAAAAGGTGCCCTCACTTGATTGTTCTTCCCCCTTACCCCGAGCTCCTTCCGACACCCCTGCTGGTAATGGTAGGGTAGTAGTGCTGAAACCTAGTTGCTTCTGCTTTAAAACTAATTAACAATATGGAATTAAACAGATCTCAATATCCTCATATAATGATTATAATGTAAGGAGTCCATAAGATACATGCATCATCCCATCTTACTGCTAAAGTCACAACAGCTTTTTAAAAACAACTTTTTAAGGCATTTGAACCACACAGCCTTTTGGTTTTCCGGTTCATTTTTCATTTCATTTCAAGTTTTTTTTATTCCAGCCAAGCAATTAAAATTAGAACATATACCTCAGGTGAAATAAGATACATCTTGTAAATAATACATTGATTGATTAAATTTAAATGATCGATCGAGTAACATGGTTTACCAAAAATTCAAAGAGTGGCTGAGAAAATTTTGCACAAAAAACAAAAAAAAACTAATTAAGGCCTAAACATGGGTGTAAAGCATGCATGTAAACCCCCTTATGACAGTACGACTATATGACACAATAAGAGAAAACAAGAAAATAAATCAACTGAAAAGTTGGGCAACCCACCAAAGTGGTTACATTACTGCCGATTTGGAAAGGTGGGAAGGGAAGACAAATGGCGAGTATTGTTTCTATGGCTAACATTACAAACTTGTTGGATTGTGGTCAATTACAATAAGTGGTACAATTTAAGAAGATGGGAAATACTTAATATAAATCGCAGTATAGCACAACTTGAACAGTTTAAGCAACGGCAATGTTTTTCTTAACCAGATAACAGTATCATCACATCTGTATGCATATCCTTTCTTAACATATGTTGGAATTTTCCCACCCATGGGCGGCGACTGGGGAGACGAACCCAGAAAATGGTGTAGCCAGCAAAAAGGCTTTATATAAGACTTCATTTTTTAGGAGGGACATGTCCCCCGTCCCCCGGGATCACCGCAAATGCCCACCCATCCCTTGGACTTACCTCCGTAACTCAACCCTGTCTTACTCCTGAATAAATTCTTTTTCATTTCAGTAGCTAGAAAATTTTAAAGGGACAAAAACATTCATTTTCTGATTCGACTGCCTAACCTGTTTATTTTATAAACGTTTTCCGATTTCTGACATATGGACAGAGCAGGGGCGTGAGTAGCTTTTCGTTTTACAGGTGCTTAAGTCCTCTAAAAGTAGAAACTTTCTTTCGGGGGTAGAAGGAAAACCAGAGGCGAAGAAAGTTGGGGACCCCCCTTTGTTTAGGTCCCTGAGACACGCCACTGGGACAGGGCAGCGAGGGCGGGAAGGGGGGGGGGGCGAAGGGGGGGGGGTTATGAGTAATCCATCGAAGTAAACCATTAAGTATTACAAGGTGGATTTTTTCATGGTTTCATGATTCTACTCAATAGCATGTCATTTTGATCCCCAATATTCCGAGGTCTCCTACGGCCATGAAATAACATTCATGTATAAAGTTCTTAACACAAATAACCGCATAACTTCGCAATCATTTGATCATACTGTCATGTGATCACATGTGTAATGAGTCAGTTATTTCTTCAGTGGTTTTCCATTCTAGATCATATCTAGAATATCAAACTGAACCAAAGCTTAAAGGAAAGATATCGTCCCATAAATGCCTTCAAAAGTGAACGCCGCCCTGCTGGGGCGAGAAATCTGCGATGTTATTACCACAAATCCGCTGGACTGTACATAGGCAGATAGGGGTCTACACTTGTTATCGATAACATCACAATTTTCGGACCAGTTTTCGTGATCAATAAGGAAAATTGAAAACCGGAAGTGACATTACCAGCATGGCGGCGTTCACTTCTGAATGTTTTTATGGACGATACATTTCCTTTAACTTGTATGAACAAGGCCTTAAACTTAAAAAGAAACAAAATTGTTACTTTAATATCTTATTTCGCAAATTCAAATTTTAAGTTTCATCTTATATTTGTCTGTTTTTAGAAATGACTGGTACCTGGGTACAGTAAATCTACTATGGAAGGTTAGCACCATGATTGTTACTGCCTTAACAATTAAAAAATCTAATGCTTTTAAAAATATATATGTAATTCAATTTGTGTACTGTGTAAATAACTTTTCCTAAAACTTTCTTAAGGTGATGAATTATAATTACTGTCACTGCATTCTGCTTTGCTACTTTCCTGACATCTGATGTCGCAGCTATTTCAATCGTTTTTATACACAAACAATACAGAACTTTAAACTTAAATATCTCCTTATAACAGAATGAGATTTTTGAACGCTCTCTTCACCATTTTCGTTTTATCGTAGTCCTCTTTCATATAAGATGAATTTTCTTGACCACTGAACTAATCATTTAAGAACGAAATTCATAGTATATCTTAAATAAAGAGCTTGAGCCGTCTTCGCTATCATACGCTTTGTCTGTTTTAATTTTTAAAGCGCGGTGGTACCTCAGTATTGGACCCATAAAGATGGGGCTACCTTGACTCCACTCAAATCTACACCTTGTTTTGTTTGGCGGGAATGCAAAAAATTCCATTGCTGACGAGTGTATGTAAATATAGTACCCGTTTCATTTAAATATTCTTTCTATGATTTTTACGAGGGCAGCTTTGCACTACAGCTAAAAATATATTTGTCATCATAATTAACTGAATGGATAGTTGATTTTGTGTGTATGATGGTATTTGTATGTGTAGGATTTTCATTTAAACTAATGTCATCTACCTGCTACAAGTCTTTCCTGTCATTTACAATTTTTATTCATGGGTTAGAGTTGGTCGTCGGATATAAATGAGCCTGCACGAAACAGTGCGTTTTATCAATAATTATTTTTAAATCCTAAAAACATATTTTGAGGAATCAGTTTCAGAGAACCATCAACATTTTGTCTGAATCTATTGACGTAATCATAAAATCTTCAAGTGCATGCAGCATCGTCTCGGTTATTCTCCCGGATATAAGAGAGGATGGAGACAACTATATAAGCAGTCTAAGATTTAGGAAAGGAAATAGCACCGATTTTTTCGGACCAAATCTGAAGAGGATTTTGTATTTTTGATTTGCTTCCAACTTTTTCTGAAATTTATCGTCATACGTTCTATAGTGCAATATGAATTTGAAGGAGTTGACGTTCAGGGTACTGACAGGTAAGATAATAGTGTTATACCACCATCAATATGCATTACTAGCCTAGTATTTTCTCCTTCCGAAAATTGGTTAAATCACAATGATATCTAATATAAAAAAAAATTGTATTTTTTGTTAGTAATGAAAGTTTTTTAAGGGTTTCTTTTAGGGTTCTATACGGTAACTCGCTATGATATAAGTTTCCATAAAAATATTTATTGCTTTTTCTTCTGTATGCTTTTCGTGAACGATTTTAAGTTATTAATATCTAAGTAATTAAGTGTGTGATTTGAGGGAGCACAATACTTATTTAGATGTGCACCAAGCAGCCGAGCAGAATATGCTATTTAGAAGATATGGCTCATATATCAGCGTATAAAAAACATTTTCAAAATCGGGAAAACCTTGGAAATAAGACTAAGAGTTTTTGCGAAAATTATGGGGATTAAAATGAATATAAAAGTCTCACCCCTTCAGCCCTCGCCCTGTTTGTTGATTGCAATGTTCACCTACATAATCGAGTTTGTTCTAGCACAAGAAAAAAGTCACCTGGTGGTTTATTGATATCGTTGTAAAACCAGCCTTCAGAATACGAGGGGGATTTTGAAGGCTTAAAATATTTGTAATCAGAAGCAAAATTGAAAGCAAAAAAGTGTATCGCTTTACACTCTGCACCTTTTTAGCATATGTTCTGGTCCTCTGAAGCTTTTTACTTTTTCGGAGGGGACGGGTGAGGGATGTTCCGGAGGGGACGGGTGAGGGATGTTCCGGAGGAGTGACATCGACTGACTTTTCTAGGGATAAGGAGGGGCAGTAATAATGCAAACTTAAGGTCAAGTACATCAAGAGTGGATACGCCTCGACACCCTAATCATGGAGAGTCCAAAATACAGAATAAAACAAATAACATAAACCTTATAGTTTATATCACCCGTCATTTTTGTTCCGTGTGTAGGCCCTTTTTGGATTACGATCAGGAAGTCAGCGTACAGTTATTCGCTTCCCTATCGGGAAATCAGCGTTCAGTTATTCGCTTCCCTATCATGACTAAACTACAGTACTGCAATAATCAGGATCTTAAGTTCCATGAAGCTGTTTAATGAAGAATGCACTTACATAGTATTCAGGTGCGGATCAGGAATATCCGAAAAGAAGGGGGAGGGAGGGACAACAATTCTGACTAACTTTTGTTCTGTACGTTGTGCAAGAGGTTTGATGCAGAATTCAAAGACGTTATTCTTCTCATACTCCAGCTCTAGACTTATGTATATATCAACCATAATTTCAATTAGAATGGGATTTAGCAAAAAGAGACTAAGTGCCTCCCCCCCCCTCTTCCCCCTCCTCCTCTTTCCTGGATCCGCATCTGGTATTTATTTTCTTGCCTTCTGAAATCGGTTTTAAAGTTGATTAATTCTTACAGTTGAGAAACGCACGTAAATTTTCAACCACGCCAATAACCTGATAGCGTTGAATGGTTAAGTTTGTTTAATATTTGCTTTGACTTTTAAAGTTATTTCCAAAGGTTACAGATCGTTTGCCTTTTGAGTCAAATTTGTGCCATTTGTCAAAATCACTTAGGCGTGAATATCATATCACAACTGACTGTAAAGCAATGTTTGTTTGTTTTTAAATGGAAAGAGTCACACAGTATTTGTATTTGGAAACCGGATTTGTTGCTAATTCCTAAGTTATTACCAGGTAAAGTGATAACTCCTAGTTACGGCTAATGCAAGCTTCAAGAATTAGGGCTATAATCCTGTAAAGGAATAGTCCCATAAATTTTCCTTTTCATAATTGACAGACCAATAAAGGAATATTAATGAAGCAAACTGGTGGAAACACCGTATAGATATCTTTTCCGTTATGAGTTATTGCGTTTGAAATATTGTAAAGTGTGATGTCATAATTATTGCAGATCCAAGATTATTTTATATACATTTCTATCAAATGGAAATGTATTATTCTGTCATTTAGAGTGTAGGGCCGCAGACGTGCAAAGTATGCACTCTAAAAATAAAAATACAAATGGTTAAATTTGACCACAAAATGATCAAAAGTTTACCATAATATGGTCAAATTTTGACCATTTAAGGAGGAATTATGCACCGAACAAATGTGGTCACATTTGACCACTCACACTTGGTCAATATTTTGACCATGCAAACTTGGTCAAATTGACCACATTTGGTTTGGTGCATATTTTACTCCGCCATTTGTTAAATTTTTGACCAGTAACACTTGGTCATACTTTTGACCACCCCAACTTGGTCAAATCATTGACTTTTTGGTGGTGGCAAATTGACTCCAATAATGGCTTAGTCCTTGACTTAATCCTTGATCAAATTAGAATCCTGTTTTACAGTTCTATCGGAAAAAAATCAGTTTGGAATTGTTTAATCTCTTAAAATTCCTGGGCAACTGTTCAATGATACAATATGGTATTGTGCGCAGCCCACTGGTCTGAAAGCCCATTAGTCCGTAGGTTTAATAGTCCGAAAGAAAAGACCCACTAGTTCAAAGGTCCGATAGTCCGAAGGCTCACTAGTCCGAAGGTTCACTAGTCCGAAGATTCACTAGTCCGAAGGCCCAATAGACCGAAAGCTCAATAGACCGAAGGCTTGATAGTCTGAAGGTCCAATAGTCCAAAGGCCCAATAGTCCAAAGGTCCAATAGTCCGAAGGTTTAATAGTCCGAAGGTTCACTAGTCCGAAGGCCAAATAGTCCAAAGGCCCAATAGACCGAAGGCTTAATAGTCCGAAGGCCCAATAGACCGAAGGCTCAATAGTCCAAAGGTCCAATAGTCCGAAGGTTTAATAGTCCGAAGGTTCAATAGTCCGAAGGTTCAATAGTCCGAAGGTTTAATAGTCCGAAGGTTTAATAGTCCGAAGGTTCAATAGTCCGAAGGTTCAATAGTCCGAAGGTTTAATAGTCCGAAGGTTCAATAGTCCGAAGGTCCAATAGTCCAAAGGCCCAATAGTCCAAAGGTCCAATAGTCCGAAGGTTTAATAGTCCAAAGGTCCAATAGTCCGAAGGTATACCCTAACCCTATAACCTTTGATATATTGGGCCTTCGAACTAGTGAACCTTCGGACTATTGCATCTTCGTACTAGCGGGCCTTTTCTTTCGGACTATTGAGCCTTTGGACTAGTGGGCCTTTATTTCGGACTATTGAACCTTCGGACTAATGGGCCTTCGGACCAGTGGGCGGACATACTTAAAAAGATATGCAACTTGGATATAAAAAAAAATCTTCAGAGTGAACCTAAAATTGATTAATTACTGAATTAGAGACACATCTGCACATGGGCATGTCAAGTTGTCAGTTTCTCATGAAATGAATATTACAATTAAGTTACTTGGACTATAAGGAAACCAGATAGATATATACAATTAAGTTACTTGGACTATAAGGAAATCTTAATTAGATCTTTTCAACTATGTCCAACTATAGCAATAAACTATGATTCAGAATTAAAAACAACGTTCGTTATTCCAACTTAACTTACTATTTGTTTTTGAAATCTTGCGAAACTATCTGTAAAAGTAAGGAAATTCTGCACAAACAGAAATAGTCAGATAGTTGCAATATGCTGACGTCAGAATGAAAACAAATTGGCATCTCATGATTTGTATTGGATTTTAGTGCCAGTGTTCTGATTTTGCTCTACACGTTGAGATGCCTACATACCTTTAACAGTTTAAGAACAAAATTATTTGAAGGATTAGTCAAAATGCATGGTAGAAAAATACATATTCCATACTGGAATACGGAAGGTCATAGCGCTAACGGGGGCGGATCGGCCGTATTGTCCACCGGTCCACCGGTGCGCCGTGGACTTGGGCGCCGGAGTCGCCGGTCCCAACTTGTCAAGTGCCAAATTTTTGTAGTAGCCTACTTGTTTATAACATATCAAACTAATCAGTATCTCCCTACAAAGACAATTATGATATCACATTATGCATGCATGAGATGGAAGGATTTACCATTGAAACTACTTGTCAAAATACATCATATTGCATGCATGGATAACAATTTCTATATTGATTAAATGAGTCGACAAAAATCTCAGCAGTTCAGTCTTTTGAATTTTCAGGGTAACACTTTTGGTTCTAGAATAACAGATGATAAACGTTTAAACTGTTGAATTGAATGTTTTGATGCGCGACACAATTTGACTACGAAAATTAGGAACATCGCTCAAAATCTTGTAATTAGTATAATTTCAATCCTTAATGTAAAAGAAAAACTAGATATTGCAGTAGTGTAGGATATATATGGACTATCATCTGATCATAGAAACTAGGAAAAGTTTTGACTGAGAAAGCTTCGCATAGCAGAAGAATTAAAAACAATGGACTTACTTAATGTTGATCTAACAAGCACATACAAGTTTGCATAAACAATCTTAAAGGGCTATGGATGCATAATAATTTTGTACTCATTATAAGAGCTTTAAAATCTGAGCACTTCAGTTTTGAATTTGGAAAACAGCACATAGTTTTTGAGATTTTTTATCAAAAATTCAAGCTTTTTTCACTATAATATTATATGGAATCTGTCTGTTGTCTGCCCAGTCTGACATCACAAAATACCTGAAAACGTTGAATAATTCTTCCAGTTTCTTTCCCTTTTCTGTCCTGTATAATTATTAGAATGTCTATTGCTGCACTTAAAGAATTTGATTTAAGAAAACACTAAAATTTACTGCAACCTTTAAAAAGACTTATGCTATACAATTGAAGGAATATTCCCATGTTTTGTCGTAACCTTTCACAAAAACGGAAACAATTTTTGAAACAATTTAGTACAAAAATCATGTTGATATGTTATTCCTACCAGATGATATTCAAATTTTAAAGTTCACAAAGAATGCCAATAAAAGAATAGGAAAAGGCTCAGTATAACATCACAGCAACACATTCTCCTACAAAGTGTATGTATTTCCTATTAAATCTATCAGCCTTTTTTTGTATTAGTAAAACCTTCTAGAAAAATAAATTGATGAAAATGAGATATTTATACATTGCCAAATATTCCCTACTTCAATAACTTCTGGAAAATTATTTCTAATCATACAGAAACAACCAAATAACGTTCAAAGAAATACATAAGCATTTGCAATGGAATTACCTCTATGACATCATCAAACACGAATTCATCATACTATACAAAAACTTTAAAATGCAATTGGGAAATCTTTAAAGATCCATATATCCTGAACAAAATATGATATCAACATGATTTTTGTACCATGTTGGCTCTAAAAGTATGCCCTTTCAAATAAAATTTTACAATAAACCATGGGAATATTCCTTAAAAACGGAGAATTTACATAACAAAATACCAAGGGCACTAAGTCATAAATCACAAATTATCCTAAAACTTTATAAATTGATATCAGAAAATTAAAAAGAGGTAAAATAGTCAATTTCTTGTTGCATTTGTAAGAAATATTTTCACCATTTTGAAATAACTTTACTTAATGTTGCCTTTGCAGGTCCATGTACACCTGCAAAATATTTTGATGGGAACTTGTTTTTATTTACAGTGGATTTTAAAACTTGTTGCTAACGTTCTTCTACGAATCCATAGACATTTGAAAGAAGACTATGTGAGGGAATAGTAACAAAACATGAACAGTATTTTTGGAGCTGTTATGCATAGGCTAGGCTACATCAGTATCATGGTATTTATAGGCTAGGCTACATCAGTATCGCTCTGTCATGTCTGTTAAAACAAATGACAATATATAAATTATTAGAAGGATTAAAATCATAGATTAAGTTTAAGGTATATTGATGTGTAGAGACAACATTAACTAAATTGCTTTCAAATATATTGAATATGGGAGCAAAAAATATCATCAAAATCGGTTAAATATGTTGACCATTTTACAGTGTTTTAAAATCTGTCATCGATTGCATACTTCATGCCAATCGTATGGTGTAATACAAGGGCGACCTTGGTATAGGCCTATTTTCTGTTGTAAATCTTTTGTTTTTTAAATGTCTATTGTAATTCTTTGAAGATTTTGAGTCTTTATCATGTCACCAAAAAAATTCTAGCTGAATCAAACTTTCCCATTAATTTCAGTAACTACTATTTAGGAAACAAATTGAAAGAACTATAAAGATTTTGAGCATGAATTCAAAAACTGATCAATCATATCTCTAAAACCAAAAATGGTGCTTTCAAAATTAAACAAAATGATCTGTTCAAATACTCTTTTAAGCAATGAAGAAATTGCTGTCAGCCCATGGACCGTTAAATCAAAACATATTTTTATAAATAGCCGTCTCCTTTTTTGTATTGTTTTCTTTTTTTAAATTAGCAGCAATAAATGGTATTCGATTCTGGTAATTTGAAGCAACGGTACAAGGTGTTGCTATGTATTGAACATTGACCATGGTCAAACATTGACCATGGTCAAACATTGACCATGGTCAAACATTGACCATGGTCAAACAGTGATCCAACTGGTGTTAAAAATAATCCACAAAGTATTCACAAAATATTTTAAAATTACATTTAAAATCCTGTTGACAAGTGACAAAATATTTCACAAACTTTCCATCTTATAACCAGGAAACAACACGATCAATTTTGTTTATAAACTTGACTATCTTGCATAAAATTTGCAAGAAAGTGGAATTCCACTTTTGTGTTAGAACGACATAGGTTTTCCCGATGACTTAATCAGTTAATATTATCAAGGTTACAAAAAGTCACATAACATTTATTTGGCACGGAAAAAAAATCAAAGCGACAGTTTTTTATATGATAAAGTCACTTTAAAATTTGTTATCATTTAGCAGTTTAGTCATTGGAGTGAATGGAGAACATCGCGATTTTGGCATGTTTGGTGACTTTCGTCAATACATGTTGGCTTCAGTCGCTAACATAGCAGTCATTGGGAGCTCAGCTTATGTTTGGTGACTTTCGTCAATACATGTTGGTTTCAATCACTAACATAGCAATCATTGGGAGATCAGCGTATGTTTGGTGAATTTCGTCAATACTTGTTGGCTTCAATCGCTAACACAGCAGTCATTGGGAGCTCAGCTTATGTTTAATGATTTTCGTCAATTACATGTTGGCTTCAGTCGCTAACATAGCAGTCATTAGGAGCTCAGCTTGAGTTTGGTGACTTTCGTCAATACATGTTGGCTTCAGTCGCTAACATAGCAGTCATTGGGAGCTCAGCTTATGTTTGGTGACTTTCGTCAATACATATTGGCTTCAATCACTAATATAGCAATCATTGGGAGATCAGCGTATGTTTGGTGACTTTCGTCAATACATATTGGCTTCAATCACTAACATAGCAGTCATTGGGAGATCAGCTTATGTTTGGTGACTTTCGTCAATACATGTTGGGAGATCAGCGTATGTTTGGTGACTTTCGTCAATCAATAGCAATCATCATGTTTGTGACTCTTCAATCAACTAACATAGCAGAGCTCTTGTGTTTGGTGACTTTCGTCAATACATGTTGGCTTCAGTCGCTAACATAGCAGTCATTGGGAGCTCAGCTTATGTTTGGTGACTTTCGTCAATACATGTTGGCTTCAGTCGCTAACATAGCAATCATTGGGAGCTCAGCTTATGTTTGGTGACTTTCGTCAATACATGTTGGCTTCAATCACTAATATAGCAGTCATTGGGAGATCAGCTTTGCCCGTTTTTTAATTCTATAAACTGGCGGGGGATAAGTTCAATCAACAAATTCCACTCACTTACTCACGCAGAATATGTTTCTTTCAGGTAATCTTAAAGGAGCACTAAAACGAAAAGTGAGGGCGTATTTTTAGGGAAAATCAATTGCTTATTTAGCACGCAATGGTATAGCAATTTTCTAGTCAACATGAATATTTAAGTGACGTCTGCCCTCACGTCGTCTGTAGGCTATGAAGGAATGAAGTTTATCGATCTTTTGTGGATGATATATTTGTGAAATTCGCAAAAACGAGCGCCCTCACTTTTAGGTCTAGTTCCACTCCACTCCTCAAGTGTGTTTGCAGAAAAATCTTGTAGTCTTGAAATCTTTTTTAATCGGCAATGAATCTACGTTAAAGGATTAGTTCAACGGTCAGGCAAGTCTATGTCAGAAAGCATTCAAAAATCTTATTCCGTTAAGGAAATATTTAACTTCAAAGGATTTAGTTCAGGGGTCTATCAAGTTTACTCTATATGAAAGCGGAATTTTAGAGAAGCAAAATGTGCAAAAAGTACTTCAATATCGTATTCCGTTACAGAAATATTCAAGTTTGAAGTTCTGTCATATCTATGTAGAAATGACTGGTGTAGTGAGTTTACTGTGGAAGGTTTGGCGCACTAATCTTCACATTCTTAACAATTGTTAATGCATTTTAAAATAAATTTATTTAACTTTTTTAGTATTTGAATGATTTTCCTCAAATTTTCTTCATGTGGTAAATAGTTACCCGCGTAAAGATTCTGTTTTACTCCTTTCCTAACATATCCAATGGTTGTAATGTCACAAAATCGCAAGGCAAAATTAGTCACATCAAACTATTCACAACTAGTCTGATTTCAGTCGTTTCTACACAAATGATACCAAAGATATGTGAATGAGAGCCTGATGGGCGAAAACTTGCAGTACAGTTTACGGATCATCAATCAAGAAATGATGATACTACCATTTTTTTTCATCCATTCTGAAAATAATGGGTTCAAAACTGCATGCATGTATATACCTGTATACTTGACTTTTATCACAGCATGTACCAAACCTATAGCAGCATCTCTTAAACTGTGAAAAACGAATGAATCATTTTTAAGTTCTAAATGTTCAAACCACTTTTTTAGGAGGGAGGGAGAGGGGGGGGGGGGTAAGTGGCGTATCTAAAGGGGAGGTACCAGTGGGAAATTTCCAAAAATTTCCAATAGGTTTGCACAATAGAAATTCATTAAGCCTATGTTGGATTGTTTTGGTAATCTTGATGAAAGCAATCGGTCTTAAACTTCAGATAGGGCCTACCAGCTATCTTGGGGAAAAGGATCACAACATTTCAAAAAACAATTTTTTAGTTTTTTCTTAAAATTTCTTAAATCTTTCCCCAAAATATCTTGCTTTTTCAATATTTACGACGGTTTTTCTCAAAATATCAGTATAAGTGTTTTCTTAAAATTCCATGCTGTTATGAAAGAGTTATTTCAAGTTGTTGTTCAAAATATTCGACTTTTTCTTCCAAATTTCCGAAGTTTGTCATCAAAATAACCGACTTTTGCCTAAACATTTTCACATGGGGAGGGGGCGGTTAGCATGGATTCGGATTTTAAAAGAACAAAGATTTGATCCCTGCCAAAAAGTCTAGCTACGCCATGGGGAAGGGGGTTGTGTGGGGGGGGGGTTGCATGGGTTTTATTTATATAAACAATTTATAGGCCAACCACCATGTCTTGTATCAAATTCACCAACAAACGGACAAATCTTTTTTAAATTATTCATATAAAACCTGGAAGGAGGTTCTGGTCTGTAAGGTTGGGGCTAAGTAATATCCTTTAGTAGGACCGTTCAAATCCGAAGCGGCTATTATGGACTCTGGGACCGTGAGTGCCTCAATTTTCCTCTTGGTTGAAATAAACTTGCCCAGGATATTAGTTATATGCGCCCAATCGGTCTGAAGGTAAACGGTAAGCATACATGGCTGAAGCATAGGCCAATCAATTATCTCGTCCACATTTTTCAAAAAGAAAAATGCTTTTCTTTCTCTTCTATAGTGGGTGATTTTTTCATTTTTATGGCTCAAAACGCTTGACAGCTTAATGAAAAGGATAAGTCCATAAAACTTCAGATAGCATAGCTATTACTTCCCCTTCGCTATTGCCTGGCCGGGAATTATACTTCAGACCACCCCCACCCCCCTCCCCATCCCCCTCACTAACACACAACATATGCCTATATACGTTTCTTCCTATTTAGCAAAGTTTCGGTGGGGGTTCTCCCCAGACCCCCAGTAAGTAATTTTCAGCCTCAGCACTTCTTCATTAGATATACCTGTATATGGGCTATATTTTATACAATTTTGAGCTAGGAAATTTTACTTTCTAGGCAGCTAGGGGTGTTTTATCGCATTTTTTGTCATTCATCCTTATCAAAAAATGGTGATCTAGCCCTTACTCTAATGCTCTACCAGAGCATTTGAGATTACAAGTGTTATTTTAGGGAACTTTTTGGAAAGGGGGCTTTTTCACAAATTTACGTTCATTTTCTACTGTAATAAGTTTATGTTATATGAAAGCTAAGACTTTGAACTTTACGTTGGTTTGCATGATTATCTGGTGAATTATGCAAATTTATGCAAATGAGGTCATTAATTGAGATTATTAGATGTCCTAAAACTGCTATCTTTGTGATATTCTGCTTTCTTGTGGTTAATTAGAAAACAAATTATTGATAGAATTTATGAATTAATGAAAAAAAGGACCTTTCATTTAATAGTACTCTTGATTTTTTTGGGGCAAGAAAAAAATTGTACGTCAATTTTAATTTTTTGACCTTTTTTGGCCTAAAAATTGACCTCTGATCTTGCGAATGATCTATCTGATAGGATTTGGCACTATACTTTTCTATAAACATGCATTGTTCCTTTCCATGATGCACAAAACTAATATAATATAAAAGGGAAATATTTTCACCAAAATTGCAGTTAAAATGTTATGCAAATGATATGCAAATTTAATAATTTCCCCCATTTATTATGCGCAGGCTTGAAATTTTCAGTTTATGAGCCAATTTTAGCCATTGGAAACTTTAAAAATACTTATATTTATTCAGGGTATACTGAAAGTCTTGTAGAAACTTACTTTTGTTGATTCCTGTAGGAATTCTCGATGAAAAGGTACTCAAAAATGGTTCAAAGCATCAGTTATCATGTTGACGTTGCCAAACTTGGAATCCGTCAGTGAGTTGGTACCGCATATGAAATGTCAATAAATTTGTCCAAATACAGGAAAATCCTTCACAGAAATAAAATTTCAACTGTTTCCACGGAAATACAGGGATTGGGAGTGGGGTGGGGGTTCTGGCGTATTTAAATTGGGAGGGAGAACCAGGGGAAATGCCACCCCCCCTCCCTTTCTCAAAAAAATAAATATGGTTCTCTTCCAGGATCCAAATTCCTTCAAAGAAAATAACTTCCCCCTACATGGGGCAGCTTGGCCCCCACCATTGGTATCTTGCCCCAACATGTCTCTCTTTCCAACAACATGGGGCCCTTTCCCTTAAAATTGTAATCCTACTCCACTGCACCACAACATCACAACATGGAGTCGAGAATTCGCGAAATAGGTATATGGACACTATTGCACTACAAATCAAAGATTGATCTGTAAAGTTTTATCCAAAATTACTATAATAAAGACAACTCATGTTAACCACGTCGGATTTTAGTAACCCATTTACTTGTTTATGATCATTACAAGTAGATTATCCCAGCTAAATTACACTGCTTTTGCTTAATTTTGAACGGATCAGAACTAACATTAGCTATGCCTAACGTTAAGCCTAACGAGTAACGTTAGTAAGCATGAAGTTTAAAAAATGCACTCGCGCTTTTAGAAATTTAAAAGAATCATTTTACCTGGTTCTGATCATCTTTAGGCCTCTTCTGTGTTGGGTCCAGGTACCAAAAGATCTCCATCACTGGCGATAGCCTTCTGACCTTTCCAGATCCTCAGTTTCACTTTCAAACAAGATTTGGGATACACATTCTTCTGTCGCCTCAACGTAAATGTCAAAGAAATCTAAAAATAACTCGAGTGACGTAGCTATAAAATGTTTTAGGAACTATCGAGGGAGTATGTCTTTTATTGCAGCAATCCTTGTGAAAGCACGTTGTTTACGCTACAGCATGGTTTTTGAAAGTTTTCATTACGATATAGAGGTGGATCACACGATTTTTTAGCAGAAAGGGTAAAAAAATTACCAAAAATCACACAATTTTACACAATTTACAAATAATTTACAAAAAATGACCAGGTATGAGCAAAATGTGATTGGATTTCGACAATATGACTTGTCTATATAGTATATATAAAAAGAAAATATCTAAATTTATTTTCTAAGCATTTGTTTTTAATTTTTGAAAAGTATGCCATTTTTCGGGACATTTTAAACAAAAAGGTAAATTTCTTAAGGTTTGGACAAAATTTGCCGCAAAAATGTGAGTATAGACCCCCCCAAAAAATACAAGTTTATGAAAGACCTTTCTGAGATCTTTACAATGAAACTATTTGCACCCCTATAGAAGTTTGGTAAGGTCCCGGTTTATTTTTTGGAAAAAGGTAGTTTCAAAACGGCGATAGTATCGCCGCGTGGTAGAATACGAGCTAGATTATCTCCCAAAACTCCAACAGTCAGGCAGTTGCGGTTCTGCTTTAGGGATTCACTGTCTATTGATTTGTACAAACAATTGGCCCACCAATTAAAATGTCGACATTCAATGCACCATCGACTGTAGGCCTATATGCCTCCTAAATATAATCTCAAACATCGAATTGAATGAAGAGAAAAATGAAATATTTTATGTATGAAATACTTTCAATATCGTATCTCTATTTTTCAGTATATGAATTTTGAACAACTTTGCCTTTTTCTAAGAAATGTCAAAGCAACAAAAAAAAAAAAGATAAAAGAAGGAAATGCAGGCGTGGGCTAGGCATAGGCCTATATGTTTGTTTCTGAATGGGATAGGATACTCATCTTTCTCGAGGTTCCCCCTATCAGCCTATGCTTCAGGGCTCCCCTATCAGCCTATGCTTTGGGGTTCCCCTATCAGCCTATGCTTGGGGGTTCCCCTATCAGCCTATGCTTGGGGGTTCCCCTATCAGCCTATGCTTGGGGGTTCCCCTATCAGCCTATGCTTGGGGTTCCCCTATCAGCCTATGCTTGGAGTTCCCCTATTAACGTATGCTTGGGGATTCCCCCTATCAGCCTATGCTTGGGGGTTCCCCTATCAGCCTATGCTTGGAGTTCCCCTATCAGCCTATGCTTGGGAATTCCCCCTATAAGCCTATGCTTGGGGGTTCCTCCTATCAGCCTATGCTTGGGGATTCCCCCTATAAGCCTATGCTTGGGGATTCCCCCTATCAGCCTATGCTTGGGGGTTACCCATATCAGCCTATGCTTGGGGATTCCCCCTATCAGCCTATGCTTGGGGGTTCCTCCTATCAGCCTATGCTTGGGGTTCCCCCTATAAGCCTATGCTTGGGGATTCCCCCTATCAGCCTATGCTTGGGGATTCCCCCTATCAGCCTATGCTTGGGGATTCCCCCTATCAGCTTATGCTTGGGGGTTCCTCCTATCAGCCTATGCCTGGGGATTCCCCCTATCAGCCTATGCTTGGGGATTCCCCCTATCAGCCTATGCTTGGGGGTTCCTCCTATCCGCCTATGCTTGAGGATTCCCTTATCAGCCTATGCTTGGTGGTTCCCCTATCAGCCTATGCTTGGGGGTTCCCCCTATTAGCCTATGCTTTGGGTTCCCCTATCAGCCTATGCTTGAGGGTTCCCTTATCAGCCTATGCTTGGTGGTTCCCCTATCAGCCTATGCTTGGGGGTTCCCTTATCAGCCTAGACCTATTAGTCTACAGTATGCTTTCCATCGATATGGCGTATATATTATTCTTAACAGTGAAGGTGAGGGACAATTGGTCAGTTGGTGACTGGGGAAAGTGCAGAACAAAGTCACCAGATCTTATTAGTTTTCATGCTACTAATTACATGAACCAGAAAGAACTGAAAGCAGTGATCCACCGCCTACCATCCTGCTGCAGCAAATCTGTTTAAAGATATATTTAAGTTGAAGTTTGGTATTATTTTTGTAAAAATTACTGAAATCAGACTAGTTGTGATGTCTCTGCTTCACATTCTTCAAATTCTTTATGTATTCTATCATATTTTGTCCTTCGATTTTGTGGCCCAAAAACCATTATGATATGTCAGGAAAGTAGTAAAACAGAATAATGTAAGGATAATTATAATTTACCACCTGATGAAAGTTTTAGGGAAAATAATTTAAGTAAGAAATAAGTTAAATATATTTTCTTTAAAATACATTAACGAATCTCAAGAATGTGAACATTAGGGCGCCAACCTTCTATAGTAGACTTACTACACCAGTCATTTCTACAAAAATAAGACGGAGCTTTAAACTTGAACGGAACTCTCCTTACCGGAATAAAAAATTTGAATGGTTTCGTCATCATTTTGTTAGCTTTAAATTCCTCTTTCAAATAAGATGAACTTGCTTGACCCCTGAACTAATCCTTTAAAACGTCTATATACCTCGCGAAATTTAGGTTAGAGTTGTCTGCAGAATTTTCGTTAAAATTGGCGTCAGGGAAGGTAAAAAACTTCCTTGTTACCTTTTGTTTGCACTATCTGAGGAGCTATATTCTGATGTATCGTAATCCACTTCAATAATTATGATACAAAATCATTTTCTGAGAAAAACAGTTCAAAATACATGCTTAAGCGCGTTCAAACCTTAACATTTATAGGCATTTAATTCGCAAAAACGAGGTTCCCCATTTCGTTTGCACGTCATATGACGTGGGAAAGGTGAACGATGTAGAAAACTCCACTAATTTCTGTCTCAAATTATAATGTGAATAACTGCGACCTGGTAACCGCAATCTGGACACGGATACTTAAATTCGCATTTTTCTCTCACACACTAAGTCAATGAGAAATGGAACCAGGCTAACTTAGGTAAATAGGTGGCGCTGTACCAAAAAATTATAAAAGATGTCTGGCATTTCTGGAGATGAGACAGTAAGAAAAACCTGTCAATTTTCTTAAGAATCAGATGAAATATCAGTTATTAAAGTTATTTAAAAGAAGGTTACTTTGAAACTGAGCGGCAGGTGAAAAGCTTAAAATAACAAAACTTGCCTTAAAACATTAATGAATAAATCATAAGTCTATCTAGGGAGCTGCTATTTGGTATATCTAATGTGCAGACGTGGGCGGGATCTTTAGTTTATATCAGATGATCTAGTCAATAACGGCTGTCGGTCTTAGATTATATTTCTTTTTTGCACGTTCCGCCCACCTTTTCTTATTCTTGACATTTCGTTACAGTTGCAGGTTTTCTTAAATATTGTCTTTAAGACTATTGACAATAAATGACACTAAACTATCTAAACCGCTTCGCTTTTTCTGATATGATAAGTGAATACGAGTTCTCGGAACCTTGAACTTGGAACTATTAACTGAACTAGTTGCATGCTTCCAGTCTGTTTTTGCATTCACTCACACCATACTCGTAAGAAAGATATTTGTTGAAGAGGGAAGATGAGGGAGGTCGGCCCGGGAATATTACTAGATTCTGTTTGACTACAGGCTCTATATGATAGTTTTAAAGCCCCGAATCGCAGAAAAAATATGATAGAATACATTAAGAATTTGAGGAATCTGAGACTATGACGTAACAACTAGTCTAAATTCAGTCGTTTGTACAAGAATGATACAAAGTTTTAAATAGAATTACTTCAGGGGTCATGTAAATTTCTCTTATATGAAAGAGGGATTTTAAAGAAATTAAATGGTAAAGAAAGCATTCCAAGTCAAATTCCGTTTAGGAGATATTCCGTTTTAAAGCGGTCTCATTTGTGTACAAATGACTGGTGTTTAATAAGTCTACTATCTGACTATGGGAAGTTGGTGCCCTCGTCCTCATATTAAGAAAGTTTATTTAACTTTTTAGCTATAAGAATTATTTTTCCTCATACTTTCTTCAAGTGGCAAATTACCAGTAATAGATTCTTTTTTGACACTTTTCTGTAATGTGTGCTGGTCACAAAATTGCAAGAAAAAAAAAAAAGAATTCATAAAGACTTTGATGAATGTGAGTCTGTGACGTCACAACTAGTCTGATATCAGTCGTTTCTACACAAATAATACCAAACTTAAAAAACTTAAATATCTCCTTAACGGAATAAAAATTTTGAATGCTTTCTTCACCATTTTATTTCTTTTGAAGTCCTTTTTCATATAAGATGAACTTGCTTGACCACTGAACTAATTGTTTAGCAGTTGGGTGTTTTGGAGTGTGTGACCTTTTTGATTTGGCTTTAAGCTCTTGAGATGACCTACCAACCCTTTGTAATCATGTCAGAAGCTAAAAACTTTATCAACTGTTGATCAAATGAAAATGGGTGTGTGGGTGTGAGTCACGTGAGTATTATTGGATAAAAGCAGAAGATCCCTTTTTTTTCTGAATATACTTCCAGGACCTTTGTTTTAGCAAATCACTTATATCCACAGGCAGAAAGGGGTTTAACTGAAATACTTAAAAAATAAAAATAGATGTAGAATTGATTCCACAGGAGAGCACCAAAACAAAGACAACAATCACTATAAATGATTTTCATCTTATGGAGAAGATCATACGGTGGATTATCTTATACTGAAACCATTTTGACTTCGTATAGCATAAGTGCATTGAAAAGGGACTAAACAATATAATACTCATTTTTTAATTCCTTGTAAAAATTGTCCCCCATGGTACCGCATTTTGCACGAGCCTTAGTTGGGCGACAGATTATTATGAATTAAATTACAATTCAAATCACCTTGAGCAGTCGAAGATACAGTATTTACAGGTTGGTAACCGGTTCTAGTAGAATTGATTGCTTTTAACCATGTGCATTAAAAGCGCGATTACCAAACGAAGATCTAAATTTGGTAACTACAGGACAGCAGTTATCTTTGCCAGACTTCACGGATTAGGAGCCGGGGACATTAGAAGATCTACCTCTACCCCTTGAGGAGCCGGGGACATTAGAAGACCTACCTCTACTCCTCGGTAAGCCGGGGACACTAGAAGACCTACCTCTACCCATCAAAGAATCAAGGACACTATAAGACCTACCTCTACCCCTCAAGGAGCCGGGAACATAAGAAGACCTACCTCTACCCCTCGACATCTTCTCCTGGGATTTGGACGAATTGGAAAATGGAAAACCGTTTGGCGAAATGTAGGGGACGAGTCCGTTTGTCCTTCCTGTGACCTGGTAACGTCGCTCATGATTGGAAACCCACACCTACCTCCCCCCCCTCCCATTTTGCGATTAGGTTGCCAAAGAGAGTATCTAGTTGTTTTGTAATGACATGCATGACACATAAACTGGACCATTTTACTGAGATATTTAATCAAAAGTACTACAATTTTCAATTAATTTCTTTAGAAAACAGGTAGCAAATGACGGGGTGAGACGATTACTTTTTGTGACTATTCTGGTTGCATAGCTTTGCACTAATTGCATCTTCTTGATGGTACATATTAATTTTACTAAATCATCATCATCATCATCATCGTCATCGTCATCGTCATCGTCATCGTCATCGTCGTCGTCATCATCATCATCATCATCATCATCATCATCATCATTATCATCATCATCATTATCATTATCATCATCATTAACATCATCATCATCATCATCATCATCATCATCATCATCATCATCATCATCATCATCATCATCATCATCATCATCATCATCATCATCATCATCATCATCATCATCATCATCATCATCATCATTATTATTACTAGCAACCGCCCACTTTATTTCAACTCGTTTAAGAACAAGTTTGGCATCCGTAATTTTATGTTTACTATTTACCTCGGTAATGTAACGGCTACTGTGAATAGGAAAGTCAGCACTGATGTTGTTGTTGGTCTTCCCAATTAAAGTGAGCATCTTCTCCATTTTACTATTAATTCCGCTCTCTCGCTCTCCCTATCCGTTTACAAGAATATTGTTGAGAAATTTTCTACTGCACCAATTTGCATATTAAAATGGAACAACCTCTTGACAATTTTAGACTCGCAATTTTTAAAATCTTCTTACATTATCTGATGTTAAAGGTGATAAAACAAAAACGCTCTGCATTACATTGACATGATCAGACATACTGACCTACTACCTTGATCATAACAGGAATGCTTTGTACTATATACAAGTAACAGTAAAACACTCGGTTTGTGAACAATATTGTGATGTATTAAGAATGGCAATATACAGTGGCGGAACCCGGTTAAAATGTTATGGGGGCCACGCCATACCAAACGAGAGATAGCCTACGATAACGTGTTTTATAAGCAGTTTTCCCATCATTAATGGACAATAAGTGGGGCAGTTGGTGGCGTGGGTGGTCTGATGACCGATGAGATATGAATTAACAAGAAAGGTTTTAAATTTTAAGGCTATATCTTAAAAGTTTCTGTAGCCTTTTGATTTAAAATGACAAACGGTGAATAAATGCGGACAGGTGAAGGATTTGACCTTAAACTTCTTTATGCCATCTAAAAATGTCTCCAGGGATGGCGGAACCATGCGGGGGCAACTGCGCCACTGACGCCTTGCCCTACAGTAAGGCTTTGAACGGGGACAAAGGTGCCCTTTTAAAGGTTATACGAAAATATTATTATATAGGGGTGCTCTTTTTAAAGTTATATGAAATAATTACAATACAAAACATATTAAGGAACAGGTTGTTTATATATAGTTTGGAACTTCCCTTGCAGGCATTTAGCATTTTACTGGAACTAAATACTCCTTGCTCATGTATTAGATCCTCGCTAAATAAAGAAAGTCCCCTTGCTGATTTTCTGCCCCCTTCCCCCTCTTTCCTTCTTCCCAATTCCTTCTGTCACCCACGAATATATCTTATCCTTGCAAGAAAATAAATTTAAAAACGTCATTCAATTGGTTTACTGTTTTACCTGTTAATCATCATGCTCCCCAACAAACGGTTCAAATCATTAGCGCCACAATGCATTGCACTGTGAAAACAGGCCTGAATGAAAAGGTAATTACGATCAATAAATATTCAATCAATAACTTTTCAATCAAATATATTTGTGAAATTTCTTATTAAAGGATTGGTTCAGTGGTCACGCAAGTTCATTTTATATGAAAGAAGACTTTCAGCTGAAAAAAAATGGTGAAGAAACTACTTCAATATCGTATTCCGTTAAGGAGGTATTCAAGTTTAAAGCTCTGTCTTATAATCTATGTAGAAATGACTGGTGTAGTAAGTCTAATATGGAAGGTTGACGCTCTCATCCTTACATTCTTAATGTATTTTATTTAACTTTTTTATTATTTCAGTTATATTCCCTCGAACTTTCTTCTGGTGGTAAATTAGAATCATCCTTACTAGATTATGTTTTACGAATTTCCAGACATATCCAATATTTTCCAAGACACAAAACCGCAGGACAAAATATGATAGAATATATAAAGACTTTAAGGAATTCTTTCTTCACCATTTTATTTCCTTTCAAGTCCTTTTTCATATAAGATGGACTTGCTTGACCCCTGAACCAATCTTTTAAGAAATTAACATATACGTGTTCGAAATTAAAGCTTGAAACAGACTCTTCTTATTGGGACAAGTTGACATGACCTGATGACGTCAGACTAATTCTTATTTTTTAAAGTCTGATCTTTAAATGGGATGCGGGATTAAATACCCCCTTCCAAAAAACAAAAATACAAAAATCAACTCTCTTTCTCTGCAGAGTCAATTTTAACTACCCAGTTTTTTCTCACTCTTTTTGTATAAAGCTCTCAAATTAAAAGAAACATTCCAAAACTTTAATGATTGAAAAATTTGTAAGTAAAGAAAATGCAGTGCCTTGAAGGAAAAAAATACAATTAATGTATGGACAGATGGTCCTGATTATCATCAACTTGAGGCAAATATGATGAATAAGTAGGACATAGGCCTGACAGTATTTGTCTATGAACAGTTAAACATTAAATTGCTATTGTTCATAGAGTTCATAAATGAATTCACAACGCAGTGGGTTTTAAGGAATGATAAGGAACTACATACCGCTATACATTCACTTACCATGTAACAATCATACTCATTTTACCATATACCAGGAAATTAATTTTTCATTTGCGTCCGAATGCGAAACACTGCCTCCCTTCCACCTTAAATGTGCCCTGCCAATATACATAGTCGGGATATTTCATATTTGCACCTTATGATTTGAATTATATTTCACACTGTATCGCATGTATGTATATAAGGTACGTCGCAAGAAAACATTGGGCAGGTTGTAATTGTTGGCAATGCGCTACTCAGAAGCTGAAAACTGTATCAATAGCTGTTAATTTTGATGATGAAAATGTGTGGGTCCGTGGATGGGTGTGTTTGTGGGTGTGTGTCAGGTACTAGATATCGATTCTTATTTGATCAAAGCAAAAATGATTCCTTGCTCTCTGAATATTTGGAGGCGAGGAAGAAAATATATTTGGAGTTCAGCACTCAAACTGTCAAAGCCCCATGGGCATAGGTGCAGAAACGCGGGGGGTGGGGGAAGGGGGAATGGGGAACGTCCCTCTTCCACGCTTTTTCGAAAAATGACAAAAGTCCTAATAGTCGGAAACTGGCGACTTTTGTCAGTCCCATATACGGGAGGAATTTGTCCCCATTGGAAAAGTGCCCCTCTCTAAAAATGAAGTGCTCCTTTTACTTTACTTAGTTGTTTTGGGCTCACTTATTCTATCTACAGATTGGCATGGGGGACATATGACTCGAAACATGTCTCTAGAAGTCATGTTCTCCACACTTTTCGAAAGCTTCCCACACCCCTGCAGGACCCCACCTAAATTCTAGCATTATGAAAGGCCCATACATCTTCACGCAAAGATTCTCACACCATGTCCCTGCGGCTCACACTAAATTTAGGTATTATTTTCATTTAAGAAAATCAACACTTATCTGATTATTATAGAAATCCAAAAGGTGTGAAACACTCTACTAATATCTTCATTACATAAGTTGATGCCCCCATGATATAAGTTGATACCTTCATGATATCAGTTGATACCTTCATGACATAAGTTGATACCTTCATGATATAACTTAATACCTTTATGATATAAGTTGATACCTTCATGATATCAGTTGATACTTTCATGATATAAGTTAATACCTTCATGATATAAGTTGATACCTCCATGATATAAGTTGATACCTTCATGATATAAGTTGATACCTCCATGATATAAGTTGATACCTTCATGATATAAGTTGATACCCTCATGATATAAGTTAATACCTTTATGATAATAGTTGATACCTTCATGATATAAGTTGATACCTTTATGATATACCTTGATACCTTTAAGATATAAGTTTTGGCATGATATAAGTGTTGGCGTTCCATAGTTTATACTGAAGTGATGTGTGTGGCATTCCAGTAAACTCGTTTCCCAGATCTATCTTCAAATTATGAGGGCCAAACAATTTGGGTATAGAATCCCTACACCCAGATTATGGGAAGAAATGTATCTAATTGTAGTTTTCCCCGTGGTTCCGTAGCTACCATTAGCAGTCCGGTTCGTATACCCCCGACCGGGAGAACAGCTTTGTTCTCCTGATCGGGGGATCCTTTACAGAAGTATCCCACAATGCATATATCTAAATTTAAAGTTTGTGTAGGAATAACATGAGAATCAGACATATTTCGAGCGCGGGGAACTCAACTACTGCGAGGGCTTTCAATTTTTCTTCACGATTTGAAATAATGGCTTACGAATAATCTTTTCAGCGTGCGCTTTTAAAATTCACCGTGCGGTTTTCGAGAAATTTGAAGTAAACTGATGAATTCTTAGTATGTGTTACCGTTAGGGAGTCGCGCTTTAACAAGATTTTCTGAAATTATGAGAAATAACTTGGGGATTTATGAAAATTATTTAGCAGTAACTGCGTGATAGTAACGTTTTACTTTCGCGAAATTAAACATGAACAAAACAAACTTTGTTATAAACTGTCAATGAAAGGACTGATAAGCGTCTATGACTGAAACTTCGCAATAAAAATGGCGGCTTCCATATATCACTGTAAGCTCAGTGCGCATGCTTGAGTCTCACGATCGGGGGACTTATTGAGTCCCCCGATAGGCGGTACGAACCGAATTGATAAGGTATATGTAAGAAAATTTAGACATACAACTATCTATAGTCTATAACAAAATCTAGTCAAGTAAGTAGAAGATATTTAGCTGTTTAGGAAGAGATTATTTAGCTAAAAAAGCTAACCAAGGTTTGAATTATTCTTAATGTATGCAAAAGTTGTGATGTATAAAACAGAGGATAGCTCACAAGTGTTAATTTAATTTTCCAAATTTCTGATCTAAATTTAAGTCACTGAAATCACCGGACTCCTCTTTTCTCCTATTAAATTTGGGTTGAGGTATGATATGAGGATTTAACATACAGGTTGCCTAATTCGAGTTCTTAAACAAATTTTGTCAAATGAAATTTTCCGTCAAGAAGAATAAAAAAAAGACAATCAAATAATTTTGCTCCATTTAATGGCTGGTATGTTATTTGTAAGATTGTCGTAAATCTCATGGCGTGAGGCCCAGGTGTCCGCTCACGGGTCAAGTAAAATGACCCGTGGAATCATAGGGATGAGATCCATTTAGTTATGCCATTTCCAGCATTTTATAAAGCTAGGCTAGAGGTTGTCCATGTTCGATGTAGCCTATACAGGCGTCCCCTATCACTGTCACTAAATCTGTTAGTTAGGGTCGAGGACTAACTCATTTACTTCAATTTTCAACATGGTCACTCATAGGCTGCTTGCCACACTGATAAGGGGTTCAATTGCCACCCCACCTTCCTACAAAAAAAAAAAAAAGATATTTGCCAATCATTTTATTTCTGTGTATTTTGTATTCTGTTTAAATTAATTCTTAGGGTTGTAAATGGTATTCAATAAAAAATGATTTTTCATTCACACAGATATCACAGGATATATATTTATTATGGTATCCATGGCAACAGAAGTTTATCCTAACGATCGGCGATTCTACTATACACAAATTATATTCGAAGGAAATCAAATAGTTGAAGATTTATCAAACGTCTATGATGTGATAAGGGTAAGTCTTTAGTGTATCACTGTTATGACCAGACCCGTCGGGAGGGAGAGGGGGCAAGGAGAACTTGCATAGACTTCTAAGGATGTGACTCAAATTTAAACGTGTGGGGTGGGGGGGGGGGTATTTCTTCTGGCCCTAGCTTGGCTAGTGAGTTACACCCAAATGCATTGTCATGGACCAGCCTAAGGCCCAGCCTAAGGCCCATGTCTGTCCATGGAGATACTAATTGGGACAAAAAAGTATCTCTATGGTCTGTCTCTGACCGATTTACTCAAAATCAATTGTATAAGGAGAAAGAGCTAAAAATCTAAAATGTGAGGGCGTAAGTTCATTGGTTCGCTCCTGAGAGCACAGATCACTATTCTTGAAATGAAATTGAAATACATTTATTTCCGTAAATCGTGTTTAGTCTGTACACTATCTAACTATACCACTTGAAAGCAAATTTGTCCCTTTGAATCATATGGAAATTGCTAATGAAGTTTTTGCAGGTTGGCCCACCAGTATTACAATTTTTTTTTAAGTGGTGGGCAAAATAAAGGCCTGTTATTCGTCCAAAGATTTCCATCCGGTTCAAGAGATCATGCAGATTTTTTTGAAGTTTCAACTTGTAATAGCTCGCCCGTACGGGCAAAGAGTCCTATGTCTGATGTCTCGCATTTACATGATTTATGACACCTATCAAAAAACTGGATACTTTTTAAATGTCCATTTCTATTCAGTGAAAATTAAGACATCTCAAATAATTTTTCTACAGAGAAGAGCTGGATTTTCAGAAGAAATTGTTGTAGAACCTTTTCCAGTTATTGGAGCAGATCGAATAGAAGACATACATCGGTTTCTTCGAATGGCGACAGAGGTGAGAACGGTTTTGCCAAGGTTTGGTATATTATCGCAAACGGAAAAAAGCCAAATCAGTTCGAGAAAAAGCCAACTTATGACCAAAAAAAAAAAGTCAAACTGTAATCAATTCAAGAAAACTCGAAATTTGCCAAAGGATCCGCCACTGGTAGGTCTACAGGTCTATAAGGGGCTAAAGGATCCGCCACTGGTAGGTCTACTGGGCTATAAGGGGCTAAAGGATCCGCCACTGGTAGGTCTACAGGTCTATAAGGGGCTAAAGGATCCGCCACTGGTAGGTCTACAGGTCTATAAGGGGCTAAAGGATCCGCCACTGGTAGGTCTACAGGTCTATAAGGGGCTAAAGGATCCGCCACTGGTAGGTCTACAGGTCTATAAGGAACTAAAGGATCCGCCACTGGTAGGTCTACAGGTCTATAAGGGGCTAAAGGATCCGCCACTGGTAGGTCTACAGGTCTATAAGGAACTAAAGGATCCGCCACTGGTAGGTCTACAGGTCTATAAGGGGCTAAAGGATCCGCCACTGGTAGGTCTACAGGTCTATAAGGGGCTAAAGGATCCGCCACTGGTAGGTCTACAGGTCTATAAGGGGCTAAAGGATCCGCCACTGGTAGGTCTACAGGTCTGCAAGGGGCTAAAGGATCCGCCACTGGTAGGTCTACAGGTCTATAAGGGGCTAAAGGATCCGCCACTGGTAGGTCTACAGGTCTACAAGGGGCTAAAGGATCCGCCACTGGTAGGTCTACAGGTCTATAAGAAACTAAAGGATCCGCCACTGGTAGGTCTACAGGTCTATAAGGGGCTAAAGGATCCGCCACTGGTAGGTCTACAGGTCTATAAGGAACTAAAGGATCCGCCACTGGTAGGTCTACAGGTCTATAAGGGGCTAAAGGATCCGCCACTGGTAGGTCTACAGGTCTATAAGGGGCTAAAGGATCCGCCACTGGTAGGTCTACAGGTCTGCAAGGGGCTAAAGGATCCATAATTTCTGCGCTATTTTGCATGATGAACATGCAAACTATCACGTGGTCAAAACGTCACCGAAATTTGCATTTGTATTTTTTATTATCTCATCACCCACATATACATATATGTGGGTGATGAGATATTGTAGTCACTTTGCTGTACTGCCTATATTTCCTACACTACATGACCACCCCCTTGATATTAGGGATGGCTGGTAGGGTCCACCAGGGGGTATCATATGATAACCTCATATTAGGGGTCATACGTTTTTGAAACGGGACAAAATTTGGTGATTTTTGCGTCTGTCCGGGTGTTTTGTGTGTGTGTGGAGGAGGGGGAGAAGTGTGTGCGTATACAACAATTAATTTTGTGTCGTTTGTAACTCAAAAACTGCAATACACACATGAACACAAATTAATGGACGGGTACCCCTGGCCCGGAACATTTTCTCCAAGGTTTTGGGGTACAAAAGACAAAGGTCACAGGTCAAATGAGACGGGTTTTTGTATCTTTTGATGGAGTTACTTGGTATCTTTACAAATGCATAGATGGACAGGGTTTAACATTCTAACAAAACTTTAAAATAATTGGAGGTCAAACTAGTTCAAGGTCATGGTCAAAGATCAAATAAGTATCTTTTATGCAAAATTTTGCGCCATTTTAAACTAAAAAAGTACAAGACCTATACCAACCCTGTGTATGATACCTTGGTACATGAATTTGTGGCCCGTAGATTCTGGGGTCAAAAAGTCAAAGGTTACAGAATTATTGACCATATTTCACCATTAGTTATGGAATGATAAGTGTGACGTAAGCATGAATGGTGTCATACAGTAGGGTACGATGAATGTGAAAAAATACAGAAGCTGTTTCAGTGATTAGGGTCAAGGGTCAGAGGTCAAATATGTGATTTCAGGGTGTAATTATGAATTAATTTGAAGATTTTTGTACTAAACGTCACAGAGCTATAGTGACCCTGTTAGCTATTCCCCCTCCCCATACTATGTTGTATGCTCAAGGTGATGAGATTAGCAACTCCATGGATTGCTTTCCTGTCAGCTATTTTCCCTACTATGCTCTATGCTTAAGGTGATAAGATCAGCAACTCCATGGATTGCTTTCTTGTTTTCCTTTTATTTTCCACCAAATGCCAGAATTACGCCAAATAAGATATTTTACAGCAAAGAAATGCCCCAAAAAGCCATTTTATTCAATTCAATTTTTCAAACAAGACAAAGAATGATTTTTGTGGCCAATTCTCGTATTTGTCAATTTGGCTTTAAAATGCCAACCAACTGGTGACGTATTGTTACGCTTTAAAGGAGCACTAGACCCAAAATGAGGGCGTCTTTTGGCAATTCTTTTTAATAATCATTGACCTGTTTTGCCTCCTATAATGATAAAATGTTATTTGTATGGTTATTAAATAGCTACTTTGTATAAATATTAGTGTTAGAGAAGTTTTGTAGCTCACGACGGGTCAAAAAGTTTTACTGAATAGTTTAGAGTCTCTAGAAAATTGCAGATTAGTGTCCCTTTAAATAGCATTTTGCAACGAGTGATCGAAATTACATTATCGTAGAGCCTAACATTTAATATGGTATATAGTCCAGTACTATATTCAGTCCATCTTTTGCAATTATATCGAAGCATTAGAACAATACGGCTGCTTCTGCACAATCTCAGGTTTTTCACATATCTTTTATTCTGAATGGCTCTGTCCAAATGTTTTAGAAAGGAGAAAGGGGGAGGAGAGGGGTGCATAAGTTCTCATTGGCGTAGCTAGATTACAGTTTCCGCCAAATCCTAAATTTTAAGATACTTTTGAATTATGATCTAAAATTGTGAACTGCTCTCCGAGCAGTTCTTAGGCAAGGTGTTGCTAAATCTGAGGCAAGGTCTTGCTGAACTTAGGCAAGGTGTTGACGAACTTCGACAATGTGCTGCCGAACTTAGGCAAGGTGCTGCCAAATCTGAGGCAAGGTGTTGCCGAACGCAAGGTGTTGCCGAACTTCGACAATGTGTTGCTGAAATTGGACAATGTGTTACCGAAATTAGACAATGTGTTGCCGAAATTGGACAATGTGTTGCCGAACTTGAGTAAGCTTGTACCGAATTTCAGCAATGTTTTATCAATACTACAGAATATGAATACGTTGTCGAAATCTAGCAAGGCTTTTCTGAACTTCGATAAAGTGTTGCCCATCATCAACAATGCTTTACCGAACTAAGATAATGAATTGCCAAAATTGGACAAAGTTCTCATTTGCGCAATCAATGTTAACTAACATAAAAACACTAACCTTTTTTCTTCACAGATGCAGGAAATTTCCGATTTAGAAGAATTTTTCCTGCCGGAACATCTTATAGCTCTATGCATTTACGAGAAAGAAATAAGATTAATAAGTAGAGAAGAAAGAGAAAGGACGGAATCTGTCGCACTACGATTAAACATGATTTCAAGTACCACTGAGTCATTAAAAAGCGATTTACGACGGCTGGTGAGTAGAACGAATCAGATCTTTTTTACATTTGTATATTCAGCCCATTAGTGACGTCATTGTGGCCACAACTTTTTCAAACATTTTGGTACTGATGGGTCAATTTGTGTATGATATGGAGGGAAAATTGTGTTTTTTGTCATTATTTTGTTATTAAAATAAATGGAGGATAATCTTTTCTATGCTCGCACCGACTGTGACGCTTCTTCAATGTCTAACAATGCCTATGATGTTGCCGTCAATTGGCAAGTGAAAATTCCTTCTAAAAATCCCTGGAATAAAAACAGTTTGGAATCATCAAAAGTTGAAATAAATCAGTGGCTAGGTAAGGGGTGGGGTGGGGATATTTGAGAGGGCCTCATTGGCTTATTTCCCATTTGTGAATTTCAACGCTATATATAACTTTCCTGGCTTTACTAACATGGTAACGTTATCAAAAACAATTCCCGAACAAAACTTTAAAATGTTTTGTTTTGTTTTTTTCTTCAGAAAATCTTGTTAAAACGCGACTGCCTAACGGTAACACATAATAAGAAGTCACCGCTTTTCTTCAAATTTCTCGAAAACCGCATGGTGAATTTTAAAGCGCACGGTGAAAAGATAATTCATATGCCAATATTTCAAATCGTGAAGAAAAATTGGCACCCTTCGCAGTGGTTGAGTTCACCGCGCTCGAAATGTGTCTGATTCTTATGTCATTCCTATACAAACTTTAAATTTGGATAGATGCATTGTGGGATACTTCTGCAATCGGGCGAACAAAAGTGTTCTCCCGATCGGAGGTACGAACCGGACTAATAAAGTCAACTATTCCAGCTTTATATATAATAAGAATTAAAAATACACCAACTACCAAAAACCCCATCGTTAAATCTTATTCCAGTCTCAAGTTATCCAAGTTTGAAGTTGCAACATGGACGCTGCCATTTTGTCTAATTTTGTATTGAAATCATGTCAATGATGACATAATTTGCCCTTTTTGTGCTAGCACACATAATGTAGTACTTTTTTTTATAATTCTCTTTGAAATTTTCATTCCAAAATGCTTTTATATGAAGTTCTAAGGGCTTTAATTAACAATATCATATACAAATAAATATTCATCGGACCCATGCAAAGGAAACATTATTTCTTAGAAGTTAAGAAAATTTGAAATAGATTGTAAAGAAATACATTAATGTTAGAATCTGTACTGGGTGTATGATATTATGACATCATATATTAGAGTGCGTATGGACAAAATGGCCGCTCCCATGTAATCATATATTGACAGAATCAATTTTTTGATAAAGTACAAAATATATGCTAAACTAATAATTATTATTTCTATCAAATCAAATGACGAAAAAGCCAGACTTTATGCCCCCTTTATGAAAGTGAGGATAAGGAATTTCCGTATAAGTCATTTCTATACAAATGAAACAAAACTAGAACGGGACAAGACAACGATGTAAATTCCGTCTGTCGGTCTGTCAACATTTGTTCTTCTTTTAAAACTCCTCTTTGATATCAGGGCCTATGATAAACTTGCTCGACCACTGAATTGCTCCTTTCAAATTCCTAGCTTTGGTGCATATCGTATGGCAGAATTGGAATAGTGGTGCATACGTGATTGATGCCATTTCAAAACATTCCTTTACAAGGGAATATGAATTTAATTTGGTATATTTTGGACGGAAAAGAAATTAATAAGATTGATTTTCTTTTGATATTTTCAGATGATGATTATCCCCATATCTTTTGATAGCACCTGCTCAAGTGTAAAGTTTCCATTATTTCATGAGGGACAACTGTGCATCAATTCCTGCAAAGAAAGACGGAAGCTGTATATTCTCCAAGATTTCAAGAGATATTTAAGACAAGCTGTGAACAATTTAAGTGACTTGTGTATTCGTGTAACAGGCAGCCGTCAGTGTATAATTTAATTACCATCAAATTCCTCATGATGATGTGAACAAATGTCTAAAACCGACAGGGCACAACAATGAATATTCATGCCAAGTAAGACAAGATCACGTGGATGCGATGGACCAATCGTTAAAGGATTAACACGTGCGCTGGAAAGGGTACGTAACTTGGATTAGTCTAACCTCATTAACAAACCACGAAGGCACTCTGTATTCAGTTTAAGGTATATAAACTGATAAACAGGTACAAAAGTTTGTTATTCAACCACGTATGGAAACTAACATTAAATACCGAGTATAGGAGTCTTTGAATTTTGAAAGTAGCATGTGTAGTTTTCAAGTTATGCGCAAGCAAATTTTGAAAATTGTTTTATTATGAAGTCGACTTGAAAAAGCTGAGAATCAGACTTTACGACAAACGTTATTGCAGCAAGGTGACTTACCAACTTTGCATATGCAGTCAAGACAACTTCTGAATTGTCTTAAGTGTTCTTGTTTCTGAATCATGATACGTGTTCTTGTTTGGATATGAAGTCTACTTGAAAAAACTGAGAATCTGACTTGATGAGAAACATAATTGTAACAAATGGACTTCCCGACTCTGCATATGTGGTCAAGACAACTGAGTGAAATGACAAGTGAACTTGTCGTCTTATTGGTTCACAATATGTCGACTTGTTGAACACAGGAAGTGGTCATGATGACAAAAATTATTTGAATAAGACATCTTAATACCAGAAATAAGTGTGGAAGATGGGTTCATAAGTTGGCATATAGAGATAATTATCTGGACATCTGGGTATATGTTGGATGGCACTTTTAGGCTTCCGTACAAAAAGGTTTTTTTTTTTTTATTCCTTTCCTTAATTTCAGACCTTGAAAATGTTCAAAATGCCTTCTCCACTAACTTGAAGTTGGTTAAGATCAAATCCTCTTCATTGTAGAGTTATCTTCTTCTTTTCCAAATAACAGTCTCCGTTCATACATGACGAGGGTAACACAAAAATTTACATATTTACTTATGATTAAACCAAAATCTTCAAAAAGCTGTAAAATGGTCAATTTTAACTGTTTTTGATAAAATGTTTTTGCTTTCTTGATGTATTTTAGTGAATTTTAAATCAATTTCACTAATGTTGCCTCTACCAATCCACATACCTTTAGCTTATTTCATTTTCTTTTCTCATACGCAAGCCTCGTTAAATCTGAATTTGAAACACATAAATTACAGAATTAAAAAGTGTATGGACAAGCATGCAGCTCAACAGGTAGAGATTTTATATTCACCAGACTGCCAGAAAGAGATGAACAGAGTAGCCTTTAAATCATGTTAAACAGCGAGTCAAACCGAGCGCCGGAGAGCTGTTATCTATATTCCCATGCATGTTAGCTGGTCAAAAGTACCTGTAGTTACAAGGTGATGTAATTTGTAATGTAGGGAAAAAATGTCACGTATGGAGGAGAAAACATCTCAAAATGTGATTATTTAAATTTTCTGTCCTAAATTCAGTCACCAGGTCACTGACACTCATTTGACTGTTTTCTCGTGCTAAGTTTCAGTTGAGTATTATCTGATTATGATGGAGATTCAAAACCTCTTTTTAAACTGCTCCCATTCAACTAACGTTAACGGAGGATTTAGAACAATATGTTAACATTCAGACATTAGGAATGGGGTTTTCTTGATGATGTCACAAATAACAATAAATTTGCATAATCTATTGTAATAAACCATATTCTTTTTTTACGGTTTATAACATATTTTCTTTCAATTAAGTTGTTGCTACCTGTCCATGATAACTGGAAAAATTATAAATTTACAAATTGATCTATTCGGAATTTAAAGAACATTTTTCAACAAAATATAGTTACAAAAATATCATGGTCAGATGGTGTGAACCCATTAGTCAATTCAGTGATCAAACAATTTTATTCTTTATATAAAATTAAAACAAATTAAGAAAAGGACTTCGAAAGAATCAAAATGGTGAAGAAAGCATTACAAAATCTAATTCCGTTAAGGAGATATTTAAGTTTAAATTCTGGTATCATTTTTGTGAAAACGACTGAAATCAGACTATTTGTGACGTCACAGCCTCAGATTCTTTAAAGTCTTTTTGTATTTTATCATATTTTGCACTGTGATTTTGAGGCTTATAAAACTTTGGATATGTCAAGAAAGTAGTAAAACAGATCTAGTAAGGGTAATTATAATCTACCACCTGACATGCCTGAAGAAAGTTTGAGGGAAAATCATTCAAATAGTAAAAGTTAAGTAATTTTCTTTGATAAAATACATAATATATTTTGTTAAGAATGAGAGGACTGAAGCTCCAACCTCTCCTAGTAGACTTACTGCACCAGTCATTTAAATTGTAAGACAGCTTGAAAGTTGATATTTCCTTAACGGAATATAATTTTTGAATGCTTTCTTCCCCGTTTGTTTCTTTTAAAGTCCTCTTCAAGATAAATTTGCTTAACCACTGAACTAATCCATTAAACTGTTAAAGGATTAGGTCAGTCATGTCAGTTGTCAGATCATCTCTTCTGTAAACTGGCAACAGGACTTGAAAAAGGTAGAACATTGTGAAGAAACTATCTCAGATCTCTTATTCCGTTAAATAAAATATTAGTTCAGTTGGCAAGCAAGTCCATTTTATATGAAAGAGGTTTTCTCCAAATAAGCAAAATGGTAAAGAAAACATTCAAAAATCGAATCCGTAGTAGGAGACATTTAGGTTTAAAGTTTGGTATAATTTGTGTATAGAAACGACTGAAATCAGAATAGTTGTGACGTCACATCCTCAGATTCCTTAAAGTCCTTATTCATTCTATCATATATATATATATATATATATATATATATATATATATATATATATATATATATATATATATATATATATATATATATATATATATATATATATATATATATATATATATATATATATATATATATATATATATATATATATATATATATATATATATATATATATATATATATATATATATATATATATATATATATATATATATATATATATATATATATATATATATATATATATATATATATATATATATATATATATATATATATATATATATATATATATATATATATATATATATATATATATATATATATATATATATATATATTATATTTATCGTTATAATCGAGAAATTGTTCGGCTTCTTGCCTCCACCCTCATAGGCATGTAGTGGCACCATAAACTTTCCAACAATCCAACAAGGGTTCAAGTAACGCAACAGGGAAGTCCAAGCTAAATACCTGTGGTTTCCGAAAATTTTCTTTAATTATCTTCTACACAAATAACAGAACTTTAACTTGAATATATCTCCGTAACAAATAAGATATTGAAGTAGTTTCTTCGCCATTTTGTTTCTCTCAATTGACTTGCTTGAGCTGAAAGGGCGGAGGGGCCGGGGATTGTGGGTGGAGGCTTGTTATCAAATGTCACCTAACCTCAATAAACCCCCCCCCACCCCCCCCCCACACACACACACACCTGAATATTTTGAACTCTCCGCCGCCCCTGATTAATGCTTTACGATATCTCGTGAATGGAATCAACAAATTGCAATACCGGTTATTCCACAGTTCCCACATCTGGCAACAGTTCCGTCCCCCCCCCCCCCCTAAAAAAAAAAAAAATGAAAAACAAAATCCGAAAATGATGGAAACTTCCCGAAAATTTAGAAAAACTGCCTGAATGTGAAGAAAATTTCCCAAAAATGAAAACTGAATTTACCGTTATAATTGAGAAATTGTTTTGGTTCTTTCCCCTACCCTCAGAGGCAGTAGTGGCGCCATGAACTTTCCAACAAGGGTTCAGGTAATGCAACAGGGAAGATCAAGCTAAATATCGGTGGTTTCGGGAAATGTTCTTTCATTATCGGGTAATCTGCCCAATTTTCTTTAAAAAAAATTCATTTGCTAACAATTTTTGGAAATGTCCTACATTTCGTGCACTTTTTTTAATTTTCGGCAAATTTTCTTTAACTTTTAGATCATGACATGCTTGATCAGATTAGAGAACTAAGGTCGGACGACCTCAAGTGCGTCTGATGGCAGGGATCCATGCCTGTCCGACGGATGAGGGGGCAGGGGTGAGGAGGGGGAAGGGGGGTGCAGAATCGTCACTGCTTAGAGGTGACCTTTCTTACACCCCTGAAATAATTTTCTAATCAATGTCGCTTCCGGTATGTCAAAAATCATCAGCCTGCATGTGCAAGTAAATCATTATTTGATTCCAGGGCCGTCGTGCATTTGATGCGGCCTCCAACTGGCAAATACATTTAAATGAAACCAAATATAACAACGTGTATTTGCTATCTTAATCCATACCGTCATTTAGGTACAAAGATGATTTGGAATCCTGGGAGGGGAAGAGGGGAGGGGGAGTTCGGGATAAAGTGTTTATTTGCCAATAAATCACTTAAAGGTATATGGATAGGTAGATATGTTTGCAAGAGAATTCAATTCTGAGCAGAAAGTGTTTAAATGGTGACAATAGCACTTGAAAGCACTATTCAAAATGTTCAAACTTCAAAAAGTTAAGATAACTAATTTTCTATTACTCCTGCTCCGGGGTCGCAAAATATTGCGCACTTTTATGCTTATTAGGTATCTAAGTTTTTCAAATGCTGTAAAATGGTTCATTTTCAACCTATTTTGATGTAACTTTTTGCTGTTTTCATTTGACCATTTCAGCTTGTGTTGTTGCTACCTTTCCATAATCTTTAAGTATTCATAATAAATAATTATGATTAGTTGAACAATCGTATCAAAGGTTTTCAGTAACAACACGAAAAGTGTTCGAATTTTCTTGAGACTCAAAAAGATACTTCCAATTTTCGGTCGCCATCTCTATTAATCTTATGAGAGATGCCTTCCACTGTTCAAAGGAAATACAATGACGAAGAAACCAGTCAAAAATCTTATTCCATTGTCAGATTGTAGAAACGAATGAAACCCAAATAGTTGTGACGTCACATACACTCTCACTTTTTTCCAAGGGCGTAGGAAGCGGGGGGCTGGGGGGCTTTAGCCCCCAGTCAAAATTCAGGGGGGCTAAACTATACTTTAGCCCCCCCCCCTCACTTCTCATATACGAAAAACCCTTTATACCCACTTTAAATAATATAACTTTATAGGATATTGTCATATGTTCTAATTTCTTCGATTATGTTGAAAAAAAAGGTAATGCAATTTCGATGGAGACTTTATTACTTCTCAGCGCCCTCATAATCATTTTGAGCTGATCAAAGCTGTATTAAACATAACATTTGCGTTCTACCGCAGACTCTGAGTGCGGGCAGCATAATTATTTTTCCCAGGAGTGTTTGAATATAACTGTACATGTATAAAGAGAAAGAAGTGCTTTTTCATAGAGAAAGAAGTGTTTTGTTATAGGCTGGACAACCCCTTACTTAAATTGATCCCATGGGCTGACGGGGTATACCTGAAAACAGCTTCCCTTATGCTCAGATATGTCAAAGAAGGTTGTTTTACAGATGTAAGCTTGGACATTTTGAATAAACATGTTTTACAGACTAACACGTGTCTTTTCTTTTTGCGTATCTGCCTGTTTTCTTGTTTAGCTCCATGGCCTGGAGTCTACGATCGAATCCTTTTTGTAAAAAGTGATAGACCTATACAAACATATTTATATATTTGAAACGGCCTTTCATTGGCTAGGCTTGGGGACCTAAACTTAACCAAAACTTGTGGCTTTCATGACGACGGTTAGCAAGTCTGTTAGAGTTCAAAAAGAAGATAACAAGAATGCCACTTTTTCATTCTTCTTTAGAAAACAAAAAGAGAAAAAATGCCTAAAACGCCAAACATGCCCAAGAAACCATGCCAAAAAACGAGGCTTATGGGTGAGGATGGAGGTCGAGGTCCTTGAAGAAATAAAGCTTCTTCAGCCCCAAAAAAAAAAAAAAATTGTCTCTACGCCACTGCTTTTTCAGTCTTTATGTATTCTATTACATTTTGTGAATGTTATTAGTGAAAAGTTTTGATTAATTTATACGTTAGCATTTTAATAAAAAAATGAGGGCGTCATTCTTTTACACAAATAACACAGAACTTTAAACTTGAATATCCTTGTAACATATAAGATATTAAAGCAGTTTCTTCGCCATTTTGTTTCTCTCAATTGACTTGCTTGAACTGAAAGGACGGAGGAGCCGGGGTTGTGGGTGGAAGCCTTGTTATCAACTGTCACCTGACCTCATTATTCCCCACTTCAATATATTTTCAACTCTCTGCAGCCCAGGACTAATGCTTTATGATTCGATATCTCGTGAATGGAATCAACAAATTGCAGTGCCTGTTACTCCACAGTTCCGGGCCACATCTGACAATAGTTCCCCAAAAAAAATAGAAAATAGAAAAACATTTCCCAAAATAATGGAAACTTCCCAAAAATTTCAGAAAATTGCCCAAATATGAAGAAAATTTCCCTGAAATAAAGAAAATTTCACGATACTTAAAGGAAATTTCTCAAAAATTGACGAGATTTCCCGATATGACGTTGACATTATTGACAAAAACTGAATTTACCGTTATAATCGAAAAAAATGTTTGGGTTCTTTCACCCCACCCTCAGAGGCAGTAGTGGCGCCATAAACATTCCACAAAGGGTTCAAGTAACGCAACAGGGAAGTCCAAGCTAAATACCGGTGGTTTCGGGAAATTTAATTTAATTGTCGGGTAATTTGGCCAATTTTCTTAAATTTTCTTTCATTTGCTGACAATTTTTAGAAATGTCCTACATTTCGTGCACTTTTTTGAATTTTCGGCAAATTTTCTTTAACTTTTAGGCCATGACATGCTTGATCAGATTAGAGAATTAAGGTCGGACGACCTCAAGTGCGTCTGATGGCAGGAATCCATGCCTGTCCGACGGGTGGGGATTGGGTTGGGGGGGGGGGTTGGGAAGGGGGGCAGAATCGCCACTGCTTAGAGGTGACCTTTCTTACACCCCTGAAATAATGTCAAAATCCTCAGCCTGCATGTGCAAGTAAATCATTATTTGAATTCAGGGCCGTCATACATTTGATGCGGCCTCCAAATGGCAAATTCATTTAAATAAAACCAAATATAACGACGTGTATTTGCTTCCTTAATCCATACCCTCATTCAGGTACAGAGATGATTTGGAATCCGGGGAGGGGAAGAGGGGAGGGGGAGTTCGGGACAAAGTGTCTATTTGCCAATAAATTATCGCCGAAGCTACATCAGCGTTCATGCGGAGCTCGCCCAAGGGCCAAATGGTGGGGACCAGGCAACGAAGTTTTTAGAAGCTCTACAATTTTGGCATTTCCCAAGGTACATTCTGTACATTGTGCTTCTACCTCAACTCAATTAGCAACACTTCTACCTCTTTTCGTTCTTTCTTTCTTAGTGATGTTTAAGGCCTGTGATAAAGGCCCATAGAACGAGGTTCCCAAAAAATCTTAGACATTAGTCTATAAGGTATCTTTTGACGCTCATTACATACCGCAAATAGCAACAATCAGGACAACGATACACAGCTTATTTCAATCAATAGTTAATTTGTCATACTCTGAGCCAAGCGGCTTTCTGATGGCGACATTGCAAATCTTATTATTATCTATTTTGGCACCTTCTAAGCTACTGTAGCCGATCCTGGTAAGTACTCTATATGAGTTTTCCTTTGCATGGAGGTGTATTGTATACAATACAAACGAATCAGGACCGTAATTATCGCTCACAAAGTGGGAGGAGGGGCGGGAGAAGGGAGGGGATTGGTGGACATTGGGCCATATTTTCATCAAACAAAGTAGGGGGACAATGTTTTTCCTTCCCCACCACCCTCTACACAGAAATTATGGTCCTGAAAATGCACTAACCGACTATCTTAAAGAAAAAAAGAAAATAATAACAATAATATGTGGCATATCGTATCCAGTTCGGGTGCGGCTTTACCAATTCTTGGTAAGTTTACTCGATACCGACCATTGCGAAAACTTTTTTCATTTGGGCCAAATGAAGTGACATATATGTACACACGCGTAAAAAAAAAAAAAAAAACGAGGTACTCCCTACCCATAAGTACCGGCTCGTTTCAATGAACAAACTAACGCACTCGACAATGTAAAATTATACCCCGGAGAGTCAGATAGTACCCAATCTGCCCATAGCCCATGCATGCAATTTATGATATTCTTCCATTCTACTTGCACTGTGTGTTTCTGTTCATGAAGTCGTAAATATTGCCGGGCTCTATTTTGTCCCAAGATACCTGATTGAATAAAAAAGTTAATTTGCATAATTCTACGGACCGCTTACTACTCAACTTGAGAAATTGGCCAATCACAGCCCTCCAATACATACCGGGAAATTGCATATTCATAATATTGACAGTTTCTAATTTGGGGTAACCCCTACATTTGTCATGGCAACCACCCCTAGCAACCGTGGATTAATCCTTAAATGAATTCTAGGTACTAAAATGGGAAAATACTCGATTTTGATTTCAGCAACGACAAACTTCTTGCTGACAAAGCTGACTTGGCCTAGGCTTATATGCAAGATTAAAATTGAGCAACAAAAAAATCCAATGTGTTAGAAACAGTATAAGCAATGTTAAACTAAAAAAATATATAGAAATGTCCCCAGGTTAGGTTTAAACGCTCCAAGGTGACTTGAAATTGAACTTCACCCAAAACTTATGTATTATTGGCCATACATGTAGACAAATATCACGAGCACCCGAGTTGGCTTACTTTTTGTAGAAGCACTGTCGTATATATTTATCAATTTAAGTTGTGTTAAGGCTTAGGTACTAGTGTGAATCTTGAGTCCATGCTAGCAAATATATATCATGGTAAATACATTTGCACAAACGTTATGTTTAAAGAGGGAGGCTCGTGTCATTAAAATACGGTAAAATTAGGGGATGCGATATTTTGACGTCACTTCCGGTTGTGGACGCAAGATCCGATCCACTGTCTGTTTGTACATGGAGTTAGAAGAGACTCCATGGTTTGTACTGCCAGACACTAGCATGTACGTTGTGTATGCCGAGTTACATACACAGCGCATTACGTTACTGTGACGAGAAACTTGTGTTTTTTCAATGCGTTTGTCAGAAAGCGAAAGTGAAATATTAGTATTATGATACTACAATAATAGTTACCAAATGAAAATTACTGAGGAAAAAAAAGAAGAAAGAAGATGAAAGCAAAAGTCGCAATAAACGATTCTACAGGGACTCGAACTCACTACTGCTGATAAGACACAAATTGCTTCCAATCGCCGTAACCAACTGGGCTAACTCGTATAATGAACTTCAAGGCGTTTTAAATAACCATAAACCTTGCAATACGAGACAACGAATCGCGCAGCAAAATTTCAACCAATCAGAAAAATTGAAAGGATTTTTAAATATTGTGCACATATGACGATTTCGCCTTTTTAAATACGGGCACAAATCCAAGAATATCTTCCATGTTTTTCATTATTTATTACATGTCTCCCTAATCCCCCCAAAACGCTTTGCTAATCATTTTGTTTTGTATGAATCTCCAACTATAATCTCGTATAGCCGCCTAGGGGTATTGGTATCACAGTGTATTGGTGTAGTCAGCCTTTACGATTGCATAGGGGTGTTATAAGGAGTAGGTGTCATAGGTGTATGAACCGGGGGCACATGCCCCCTAGTTTTCCGAAAAATTACCTCTTTTGAAAAATATAAGTGCCCCACAATTACTGTCAATTGTGCAAGAACTGGCGGAATGTGCGCACTGAAAAAAATATTACAAAAGTGCCCCTTTTAAAATAAAGTGCCAAATAGTTGTATTGGGATTACTAATTTCATCTACAGACTGAGAGGACATTATGCATATGACTTGGGAAGTGCCCCTAACAGGTCGAACCACCCCCCACAATTTTCGAAAGCTTTCTACACCACTGGTGGGTGTGCAGTTCTCCCGATTAGTATGTTTAAAAAGGGAGGACTCGCCCTTATCCCTATACACGACGTTTCTACCGACATACAATGTACTTGAAAGTAAACAAGCAACAAGTATAGTACAAGTGTATATAGTAAAAGTAAGTATATAGTACAAGTAAGTGTAGAGTACAAGTAAGTATAGAGTACAGGTAAGTATAGAGTACAAGTAAGTATAGAGTACAAGTAAGTATAGAGTACAAGTAAGTAAAGAGTACAAGTAAGTATAGAGTACAAGTAAGTATAGAGTACAAGTAAGTATAGAGTACAAGTAAGTACAAGTAAGTATAGAGTACAAGTAAGTATAGAGTACAAGTAAGTATAGAGTACAAGTAAGTATAGAGTACAAGTAAGTATAGAGTACAAGTAAGTATAGAGTTCAAGTAAGTATACAGTACAAGTAAGTATACAGTACAAGTAAGTATACAGTACAAGTAAGTATACAGTACAAGTAAGTATACAGTACAAGTAAGTATACAGTACAAGTAAGTATACAGTACAAGTAAGTATAGAGCACAGGTAAGTATAGAGTACACGTAAGTATAGAGTACAAGTAAGTATAGAGTACAAGTAAGTATAGAGTACAAGTAAGTATAGAGTACAAGTAAGTATAGAGTACAAGTAAATATAGAGTACAAGTAAGTATATTGTACAAGTAAGTATGTAGTTTAAGTAAGTATATAGTACAAGTAAGTATATAGTACAAGTGTGTATGTAGTATAAGTAAGTATGTAGCACAAGTAAGTATTAGTACAAGTATATAGTACAAGTAAGTATATAGTACAAGTAAGTATATAGTAAAGTATATAGTACAAGTAAGTATATAGTACAAGTAAGTATATAGTACAAATAAGTACATATTACAAATAAGTATATAGTACAGATAATAATAATAATAAAGTACTTATACAGCGCCATTACTAAAAAGATATTCTATCGCGCTTTCCAATCAAGATGTAAAATAATAAAACACACTGAGAAACTGCCAAAAGAAGCAAAGAAGAATAAAAATAAAAATTAATCAAAGGCCAGCTTGAAAAGGTGAGTTTTAAGGTTACGTTTGAATGAGGTAAATGATGAATTAGACTTTACTGAATCAGGCAGGTCATTCCATAGTTTGGGACCGATGGAACAAAATGCACGAGAACCGAACGAAATATGAGTACGGGGTAGAGAAAGAGGAGGATTACATGAGGTGCGTGTATTATATGTGGATTTACGGAACTGAATTAGCTGTTTAAGGTAGGCTGGTGCATAATTATAAATACATTTAAAAACAAGACACAGAACTTTAAATTGGATACGTTTAACAATAGGAAGCCAAAGCAGTTCCTTTAGGCAGCTTGAAGCACTATCGAATTTGCGCTTTTGCAAAACAACTTTAGCTGCCTGGTTCTGAATTGATTGCATTGGTAATAAACTAGAAGTAAGCAGCCCAGCATTGCAATAGTCGAGGTGTGAGATGACTAAGCTTTGAACCAGTAGCCTACAACTTTCAGTGGTCAAGTGTTTCCTGATTCGACGAATCATATTTAAGTTGCCACTGGCTACAAGGCACTTTTCCTTGATATGTAGTTGCATATTTAAGTTAGTATTAAGTGAAACACCTAGTAATTTAATGCAGCTGGATGGTTTTATAGAATCAGTACCAACTTGAATCGAGTCTGTCGCAATTCTACGCCTGTAATAAAGTGAACTAAAGAAAACGGCCTCAGTTTTTTGTCATTCATTTTAAGCTTATTCAGCTGCATCCAGTGTTTTAGTTTGGATAAGACTTGTTGCATACCATTAACCGAATCTAATTCTTGAGCTACATTACCAGAATCAAAGCTAGAATAAAAAGAGTAATCATCAGCATAACCAATGATATTCACGTGATCATTAGCATGTGAAATAACATCTGCCAGAGTACTTGCATAGCAAATAGACGCAACCGGACCTACAACTGAGCCCTGGGGAACAGAAAAGGGTAGATCATGTGATTTGGATTGGCAGCCATTGACACAAACAACGCACTTCCTAGAAGAAAGGTAGGAAGTAAACCATTCCAGGCCGGTGTTAGAGATGCCAAATTTATTCTTCAAGACATTCAGAAGAATTCCATGATGCATCGTGTCAAAGGCTGCCGAAAGATCTACTGCAACTAGCAGTGTGGTTTGTTTTCTGTCCATCCCAAGTAGCAGATCATTAACAATTTTACGGTTGCAATCTCGGTGCTATGGAACTGCCTGTTTGCGCTCTGATACGAAGGAAGCAACTCATTGTGGTTAACATAATCAAAAAGTTGATTAACCATTGTCCTTTCGACAAACTTAGATACAAGGGGCAGGTTACTAACTGGCCTGTAATTACTGAAAATGGGTTCAAGTGATGGTTTCTTTATCAAAGGTGACACATGCTGTTTTCCAAATCATCGGAAAGCTGCCTTCTTGCAGAGAGAAATTAATTAAATAAGTAAATAGTACAAGTATATAGTACAAGTAAGTATATAGTTGTCTCATTTTTATTTTAGAAAACAAATCAAGTCTCCTTAACTACTAGATATAAAATTTTAAATAGCAAAAATGAGTGGGAATGAAAACAATTTAATTGAAAACAATCGAAATCACAAAACTTTCTAAGACAATATTCAAAATCACATTGGACTGCAAGATATGCTTGCAAAAAGAGCAACGAAATAAATAAATAAATAAATAACACTTAATTTAAGTACGTAACACTTTAGAATACGTAACACTTCAAATACGTGATGCTTTAAATACGTGATGCTTTAAATACGTAATGCTTAAAAGTACGTAGCACTTTAACGCAGGGATACCATATCCAGACCCTGCTATAAGTACGTAACACTTTTAGTACGTAATTTACTTTCAACACTTGCGTACGCATGCCCCCTTTTTCAACTGCATAGGAATATCATAGAAATATTTTACATTTTAAATGTATTTGAATTTCTACTAACGTGCAGATACATCACTTGCTAAAATCATTCAATTATAAACTTAGCCACAAAAGTTCAATTTTTTTTTCTTTCTATAACAGCCGTTTTATATCTCTTTAAATATGTTTTTTGAATCAATATGCAAATTTATGCTGCTGGCGGATCACACCTCACCGTTTTCTTATCTCAGTATGTAAAATCCATTGTTTTCAAAATATGTCACAGTTGATCGAAAGAGGGAGAGAGAGAAACTGGCCCGGACTTAACATTTTGGCATTGGTACCATTAGCATCCACAGTATTTCCAGTATTTTAATAGTTTCATTTTATAACATAAATCTAAAGAAATTACAAACTTCTCGTACGTCACAAATGTTGCATACATTGAAAACCTTATATTGCGATCAAATATGCATACAAGACTAATTATCAAAATTAAAAGAATATTCACTAAATAATTAACGTTTTCGATTGATAGCTAACCCGAACATCAATGATGTAGTAGCTCAACAGACCTATATGTTGAGGATTGCCGTAAGACTCTTAATCTGTTAAAGTAATAGATAATAAACAATATACTTTTAGCACACCTTGTTTGAACATGATACTTTAATCAAGTAAAAAGTGAAATTGAGTTGAGATGGAAAATAATATCAAGTTATTACTTTGCAAGATGTAAATGTGTTAAATAAAACATTCCTATCAAGGTTCTTTTAATATGATGAATAACTTAATGAGATAAATAAAAATTTCAAAATCATGGTCATCTATAAAAGTATTTTCGTCAAACACTGAATACACAATTTTGAAAAAAATAACGGCACCCCGCTATGCACGTTATAGCTTAGTGCTCCCTTGGTCTGCATAAATTTGAGATTAAAAGAGTTATTAATCTTTTCAGTGAGCAAAACATGTTTATAATCTAATAAAGATCTATATTTCTTGAATGAAGTTTTGTCAGCTTTTCAAAAATGTCAAATTTCGAAGCAAAATAGATACATTTTTTATTAATTAAAATTTCTTGACAAAATTGGTAAAATTTTCCTTGATTGTCCACAGAGGTGTAGCTTTTGTTCGGAAGAGTAGAGAACCAAAGTTCGTTAAAAAACATTAAATCAACATTTTTTACAAATTCATTGGCGTTAAATTTCTATAATGAAACAAGATGATAGTATATGAATTAAGAAGAAAACAAATCGTTCGTTACATCTTAAAGATTGCATACCGTACTTATCCATTGTATATTGTTTTCAGTTGTCCTTATTGATCGCAAGAAATTATGTGATGTTATCGATCACACATTCGCCGGACCGAATATAGGGGCATACATGTATTATCGATAATATCACAGATTTCTCGTAATCAATCAGGAAAATTGAAAACCGGAAGTGACGTTACCAGGACGGCGGCGTTCACTTCTGAATGTATTTATGGGACGATACCTTTCCTTTAAACAAAACACCCGTATAAACCGTAAAACTGGAATTGTCAAATATCCTGACATGCCCAAGCAACAATTAGAGTTATAAAGCCATAATGTAGAGCTGGAACACATTTTGGAAAGCTTCACTGACAACACGTCGAACTTCCACAATGTGTTGCCGAACACCGCAAACACGTTGTGGAAAACAATGACAGAAATATATATCGTAAAACAAACACTATCTTTCAACAACGTGTTGTTAAGATTCCCCAAGTAGTGCAGTCCTTCATTTTGATAGCACATTGTTGAAGTTCAATGAGTCGAACTTCGACGTGTCGAACTTCGACGTGTCGAGCTTCGACGTGTCAATCTCCGACGTGTCGAACTCCGACGTGTCGAGCTTCGACGTGTCGAGCTTCGACGTGTCGAGCTTCGACGTGTCGGAACTTCGACGTGTCGAACTTTGACGTGTCGAAATTCGACGTGTCGAAATTCGACGTGTCGAAATTCGACGTGTCGAAATTCGACGGGTCGAAGTGTCATTGAACCATTGCGTTCTTGTCCGGATGACTTGCAATAACTCTATAAAACTTGCACCTCTGTTGAAAAAGTTTAGGGCGCACTAATAAGATTTTGATACAGAAGACATCATTTTAAATTCCCTTGGAGATATACGTGAACGTGACTTGAGTAAAATGTATTACTCAAACTTCACTACTTTAACTATTTGAGAGAACCTTTTTAGCACAATTCCATGAAAAACACAAATACACACTTCAACAATGTTCTTTCAAGTCGACCTGTCACTAAAGTTTTATGCTGAGCTGATCGAAACCTGAATTTAATTTTGAATAAAGCACTTATTAGTTTTCAATTTAGGGCTGCTCAAAGTTTAATCAACTTAAATTTATGTTCAATATTTTTACGTAAATCGGTAAAAAAAAATCCTTTATCTCAGAAAATGGAAGGAAAGAAAGTCTATTCCTGTTAGATCTGATTGCTGGTGTCATGAAAACTCAAAAAGTGTTTGGTCAGAATTTGCTGCATCTCTTCAAAGCATTATGACAATTAAAAAAACAAAGGATTTACAAAAGAAAATACAAACGTCACATTTTCCTATTAATACGTGAACATCAAAGACGCTGTAAAATGGTCAACTTCAAATCGATCTTGATGAAATATTTTGCTACTTTTATACCCATGACTTAGAACTTTTCTTGAACATTTACAACTTCGAACTAAAGTACTGTTAATGGAAATAAATAGTTTTGAATTGACATAAATAAATACAAAAATAAATAAAATATTGCACAAAGTAAGCTATAGTACATATATAAATAGTATTGGAAAAATTGCATGTTTTTTGCAGTAAAAAGGCGCCTTTTATTTCAAACAAATTAATTGTTTTTAACATGCTCTATTCATGTGAGGGCGCCATAGCATAATTTTAAACTTGAGCAGTCATTTTGTTACCAAATAAATTAACCATGACGTCAAAAACGTCCAACTTTCTTTCTAATGGTGAATATCACCATACATATTTCAGTTACACCTTATACCGGCCGATTAAAACGTGAAAAAGACCCTTGAAAAGAATCCAAAATAATAATGTTTCAATTAGAAATGAATATTCATGAAGTAATAAGACGAGACAACTAAAACGAGGCGTATTCTCGATCATTTTTGCCAGCAAATAGATCGCTACTCTTGACAACAAAACGAGATATAGTCGTGAAAGACAGAAGTGTTGTAAGAAAACAGGTAGATTGAAAACAAATATATACTTTGATTGGCATCCAGAACCAATTTTGGTTTGCGCATGAGCAGAAGGCTAAGACTGATAGTCTATAGGAAGGCAAGTAGTCAAGGTGTATGTTGAATAACTTGAATAGCAATTTTTCCGTGCCCTAGTGGTTTGAGTGTGGTCTGCCTAAGCTAAGACAGAGCCCATAGCAATAGCTTACCTAATTTTGAAGAAAAAGAACGAGACCATGCAACAATGGACCACGGAAGCCCAATTAAAGTTTTTGTTGAGGATCCGTCTCCTAAAAATTGCACCTCATGAATATTCATTTTCATTAAACATTTTACTATAATCACAATAAACTTTCTTTTAGAATGAGAAAATGATCGTTTGCATGGCTAAGATAGAAATGTAAATCTTGGTGAATGTAAAGATTCCGGATATTAAGACATTGTAGATCACATTCTTGCCCATGGATTGTTTCTGGTTGGAAGTCGAAAATATCTTCACTGATATGATTTATGATAACTCCCTTTTGCATCATCTACGAGGAAAAGAAAATGAAAAATAGTGAATGAATGGTATTATGAGCACTGATGCCAACATGTTACAAGGGTGTCTAAAGCTTTTAGTTTTAGTCCTAAATCGAAGATCTTTTTTCTCTTTTGCAATCTTGAAGAGTTTCGGTCTAAAATAAACTATAATTCAGTCGATACGTATATAGAATGTCAATATGTCAATTCCTATGATTCATTTGATATTTTAGGTCATATTTATGCATGGTTTTTGACAAATGCTACGGCTATTTTTGGGGACCTGAATAGCCAGCTAGTCCCCAATTAGACACGCCACTGTACCAAAGTGTTTTTTTTTTTAAGATCCCCCCCTCCACACTTTCGGTGGTAAATTCCCGCTTGTGGTGCACCAATGAAGGATATTTTAATTCATTTTTTTTAAGTGAAGAATACTTGATAATGATAAAGAAGGGGGAAAAACGAAATGAAAAGCCACTAACCACTTTCCGCATTGAGGTCATCAAGGTTTCAATTTGACCAATGATAGCCCCTGTCTCAGCAAAGAAATGATGGGTGGTTTCTTGTGATAATTCGTTTTTCGTCTGGATGTGGTCCTCTACAGTGCGGACTTTCCTCATCAGGACTTCGTATATTGACAGGGATTGGTAATGGCGTTGTAAGAGATCGCTGTCATCAAAATATATGTCCAATGGCTAAAGAAGAACAAAAGGGGATTATTAGTTTAAAAACAATAGAGGTACATTATACTAAGAAATTAATGGTATATGGATGTAGGTGTATTGAGGCAACATTAGCTAAATTGCTTTAAAATCTATTAAAAGCCATCATAGTAGCCTCACGGAATTTCATAATAATCGCTTAAACATTTGACTATTTTACAGCGTTTTTAAATTTCAAGCATTGTTTTGCACATTTTATGCACATTTTTTGATGTAATACAGTGCAACCTTGGTATTTTCGTTTGTAAATCCTTTGTTTTTTAAATGTCTATCATAAATTTTGCTTCCCCATACTCTTATCCCATAAATTTTGTAGGAGCGACACGTATTGTAAGTTTTATAGCCTCCCCCCCCCCTCCCCTTCATGATCGTGCTGCCCCTGGCACCGCCACTGATGGTAAGTAAGATCCCTGAGATACTCACCACAAGGCTTAGCGTTTCGAAATAACTCTCGTGTACTTGGACTACATCCAATCCACTGACAACTACGGGAGGAACAAGTTGATCTGCATTGCCAAATCGGAGTGTTTTCTGCAAAAAATAGAAACAAATTGATCAATACATCATTTAAAGGTGTGTATAAGAGATCGATACGATATTCCCAGTGGTATTTTCTTCAATCCACTTCTCACTGTATGAAAAAATGTGATTTCAAAAAAATAAAAGATACGATTCAATTTAAACGCGTGTGTCACAATGTGTGCAGAAACCTGTGATTAATCGGCACACAGGTGTATATATCTATTTCTCTTCCGCAACCAGGACAAAAGAGAAAATTGTTGTTAATTTTGTTTGGGGTAATGCTTAAAGCTAGTTAAAGGGGGCATGTGAAATTTCTATTTTTCACCGTCGGAAAATTGACAATGCCAAGTTATCCTTGATGTGGGATTTCTGATTTTAAGATAAAGAACATCATTTTAGTTTTTGAACCTTTGTGGTTAGACTTCGTATGTACATTTTCATTAAAAGGTTGAACTTCTGTAATTCGCCCGCCTTCTATTTCATAGAACTTCCACCCCCCCCCCCCCACCCAACCCCCTGCATTGCGCTCCTGTCTATTAGTATCCCTACACGTTTGTCGCGACTTATGCTTAACGCAGCAAAAGTTTTACCGAGGTCTTTTGGCGGGCAATAGACACAATCGAAAAGCGTTATCAATGTGAGACCTTTGTTAAATTAATCACAATTAATACTAATTCCAATAAGACTCAACTTTGGTTCTTTGCTCTCTCATTTAATCCTATTTTGTTATCTTTTTCCTCTCAATGTGATTGACGTCATACATGAAGATTAGTAGGTGCCGACATAAATAAATGATGATGGACCCGGTTTCTCCTTCACTATTGAAATTTTCACGTGACCGTTCGACCAATCTCTTCACAGCACTTACCATGACTCAACCTTTTTTTTTGAGGGCTTCAACCGAATTACGCAACTTCCTTAACAACCAAATACTCTTTTAACTATAACACAACAGATACTCAAATTTATAAGTGTTTTAAATCTAGATTACTCTACAGCTAATCAAGCTAATGTTTACAGTAAGCTGTGAAATTTGCAATAAAGGAAATCCGCAAATTTATTCTTTCTCCTAAATCAAATATTGTATCAGTACCGGAAGGAAGCAGTTGTTCCTTCCAATTTTACCAGAGTCGGACGGAGGGAGCAAAATATAACTAATCTATGAATGTGGCAGACAGGCAATAAACAGTCGGATCAATACCATGCTTCTGATAACCTTCTAATGACGTCATGAATTACCACGGCTACCCCTAAATTGGAAGATATCTATTATACTGCTTGTTGTGTACACAAAGTGGCAATTTAGACACTGAATAATAACCATACATTTTTTAAAAGACTCATTTCCAAACTGAAATTGATGCGAATCTAACTTTCTTATATAGGGGATATTGAACCTTGGCTGCTAATAATAGGTTTAATATGTTTCATCTTAATCCTCTCCTAACGACCGTTACCAACTTTGCAGTGTCACTGTTAGGTCCGAATATCACCACCATTTAGTTCGGAACAAAAGCCTGGCATTCCATTCCTATGATTGTATCGTCTGACAACCAAAGAAAAGATTTGTTGTTGGGCAATGACATGACACCCATAATAGTGAAAGGATTTCTTTTCAAAGGCCTATTTATAATTCCATTCTTATTCAGGTCATGAGTTACGAAATTGAAAGAATATGTATCGCCGTGATCGCACATGAATATTTCACATGAGAGATAGACGAAAACTACAGAAAAACATCTTAAAATATCTGACATCACACTGCCCTATTAAAAAAAACGTTACGTAATTCTTTTTTAAAGTCGTAATTGATATTGGATCTCTAATAAAATCTGACATAATTTAGCAGAAAGTGTTTGTTATATTAGTTTGGATCTAACAACTGATTTTATAATTGGTATGTGTTTGGTGGACATTAAAATATAACTACGGAATTAGCAGCTAACTTCCTGGTTGTAATTAAACCAGAGCAACGCACAAACCACACAGAGTGATAAAGTTCAGTGATTATTATCCCTTTGGTACGATATGTAGATCATGGTTTAGGTCAATGACCTGTAATGTAGATATCACAACCGCAGCACCGAGGTCATAATAATGCTCCTCCAAAATAAAACATAAATGTCCCTGCAACCCTACAACAATGATGGCAAAAATTTGTTCTGTTTTGACCAACAAGTCATACAAATATTGATATATGTAATGCGCAATTTAATTAGTGTGAAAGGTATCCAGATCATATGACAGGTAGTTTTGTCGCCCTTTTAGCAAGCACCAAAATAGAGTAAACACGATGTATTTCAGAACATCAACAACGCCATCTATTATCGGGGAAACTCCCTCATAAAACTGTTCAGGAAATAACGTCATTCATAAAGCAAAAGAATCGCGTTATGGCATACCAGTTATTTATGTTACGCTCAATGACGGCAATTTTCTATTCATTCTCAATTTAATCACTGTTTAGTTTGATAAATTCCGTATTCATTTTTGACAATGGAAAGCTAATTGGAAGAAAAGGGTGAACGGAAGTCGTCAGAAAGAAATTTCGTATGGAAATATTAAATCTATAAGTAGAATTTGCATTTTGCACGAGACCCGGACCTGCCAAGCGGGTTTAAAACGTGAGTGAACGCACCATAACTTTTATTTTTTTCTTCGAATTTTGTAAGGGTTTAAAAACACATATTTTCACAGATGAATATAAACATAAATTCATCACAAATTGTAAAATGTTCACCTCTCACATCGTATAATACATTGACAGGAGCACGAATGCTACGGTTTCAAAGAATTCATGATTTTATTTGTGCAATTCGTATTTAATTCTATAACCCATTTTGAACAAGGGCGAGAATACGTTATGCGAGGGGAAAGCATTCACTGAAAGAGACTCAGATTTGAAGATTACGAACGTGACTCGAAATAAACACGAAATAAATTATTCTACCACCTTTTCAAGTCAGAATTCAACGAAAAGTCAGTAACATAAGGCCCACGTCTCAAACAAAACAGTTTGACAACCAACCAATCAAACGGGAAACCTCAACATTACCAATACAAAGAATACAAATTGTCACCACAACCTCGATTTCTCAGAACCGCCACATACACCTTTTTTATGCCCAAAAAATCTGAGAGGATTTAAGCTCTTGACTTTATTACTCATAAGAAAAGAATTATCATAAGAATTATGGTCGGTGGGCGGTGGGTTGAAACAATGAAATATTGTTTATCTTCTTAAAACTAGTCTTATTTGATTTCTTCGAGACTTGAATCATCAGGAACGCTTGAATTTAACAACGATTTTGTGTATTTTCATGACAAAGAAAGATGTCAAAATCACACAGTTCGATGCAGTACTAACAGCATTTTGAACCGAAAATGCTTTGGCATATCACAAACGATGCAAAAAATGGTAAATGATTTCGACCTTGCTAAAGTGAAGGCTGGAGGGGTGATAAAATCATTTTGAAGGAAATGTTTAAGAAATATTGTCCCCACCGTCTGGGAAGTGGAGTGTGGCCCCGGCCACATAAATTAATTTAATAGAGGCTTCAAACAAACGGATGTTATAAGTCTAACATAGCTTTCAAAATAGCTTCAAATTTCCCCGATTTTCCACCCAAGGAAGAAAGTTTTTGAATTTTGTTTGCAGAGAATGGATTGCTAAGGAATTTATCTGCCATTGTAAGCGTTTCATGACCAGGAACGCAAGAATTTTTAAATAAGAATACAAATTTGACAGAATGTGAGGTTTTCCTATGCAGCTTAACACTAATGACCCCTATGGTTGCCATTTTAAGTGTGGCTTTATATAAGTGGTAAAGAAATATGTAAAACACTTACTATCTTGGTATAGGTTTCCGTGTGTATGTTGATAAGTCGTTGTGTTTCAAGGCATATGTCGCGATACCCGTAGACTAGGGGCAAACACCACGTCATCGGCGTGCATACAATGCTTATATAGAAAAGTTGAAGGAGTTTGAAACATGCTGTAAAAGAATTAAGAAAATAGCTTTAAAAAATACTCGGGTCCTTAATAAGAACCTATGCCTTGTTAATATTGACAAACTAAAGATAAATGCACAAAAATAGATCCAAGCAAAAAAAAAAAAAAAAAAATGGGAAAATGTTTACGAATCTCAAATCTTCGCGCATTTGGGCCAAGGCTCTTCAAGCAGCGTGCGTTTATAAGAATTTAAACCTTTGAATCCACAAAAGCCGTGATTGCGCAATGTCACGGCTTGCGCAATGCTTCATTGCCGTACATCAGTACATCAATCAGTCAAGCATGCAAGGTTTAACTCACAGAATATGTTTTAATTCCCTTTTTTGACAGTCAGTGACACAAGACTCCCGGAATCATTCAACTCGTTAGAACTGGTCAGAACTTGCATGGTTACGGTACAGACGGAAGCAATAATCTGGGTAGCTAATACATACGTTGGAAAGCTCTAGTCTAGAAAATATAACAGGCGTTCAATAACGATAATAGTGATAATTTGATTTTTTGGACTTAAAATTAGCGATTAGCCCTGAAATTTTAGGGAGAGATGGGGGGTATTATAAGAAAGTATACCAGGGTTGGAACTTGGGGTGATGGTGGAATACCAAATTTAGATTTTGAATTTGGAGGGAGTAGGGAATATATTTTCTTCATAAGAGTAATTATTCAATGGCAACAAATTCTGCTATGATATCGGTTGCTGTATATACTCGCACATATAAACAAGTTGCTTAGTGCATCAATGTCAGATTTTTACTAAGATTTAAAATAATAGCACTGACCAATGGACCCTCACATTTTTAACAATATATAAAAAATAAAAAAATAAAGTTATGAAACACTTATTTTTTACGAATATTGATTTTATACAACTTACCCGTGAAGAAACAAATCATATAAAACTATAAATCAGTGTCTCAGAAAATCTGCACAATCACAACAAATCAAATCAAATCAAATCAAATCATATCAAATCAAATCACGTGTTTAATATTCCAGATTCTATGGTATTAACAAAATGTATATACTTACAAAAATTGCACCTGCACGAAGATTCCATATTTTAAGGTTTCACCAATTATAGAAAAATAAATTATCTTGAAACTAGCTACGTAACCACCTGAATACAATATTTCCCTGAATACACACTTTAAAAATCCAAGTATTGAAAAAGTACTATGCTAAGTTCTCGATTATAACTATTCCTTCTTTTACCGACACTATGTAAACTATCGTTTTCCAACATCACAACCCTAGCCATATAAATACAAGTATCGCTTCCGCAAAAGCTACTGTAAAGGATATACTAAATATTCATTACATCTGTGATTGGTTGATTTCATTGAGCTACTTCCATTCCAAAGTTATGAATGAAAAATAGCAACTCCTTGCAACCACGATTTGACACAGAGTCGCTAAGTCAACCCTTTATGGGCTATATTTGCTTTATTTGAAAGACTGCCATCCTTTCAATGTCACAAATCAAGGATGTTATTCCTGTGTAAGATCATGCGGTGTATATTATGAGTTTCTGCAAATGGGAAGTGTTTGTTATGATTGATTTATCAATTGTTTTAATGTTATTTCATGTGAAAGAATAAGACGGAACGTTGGGATCAATCCCCATAGAATGTTGTTGAAAGGGGAAACTGTTGGCAATGCACGAACGGTAGCCTGCAGTTAGTGTGGACAGTTGGCAGGTTGGATGTTGACATAGGACTTTTTGCACGCTGGCTGGCTACGGTAACGTGTGTGCCTTTCTCAATAGTGTTAGGACTATATTTTTGTCAAGGGTTATGCATTAAGCATTATTAATGCTGAGTCATGCATAGTGTATACACTTGCATAATTTGTCTAATTCAAGGTTAAGGAAATTACGGATTATAAAGCTGATGTTTAATTGCATCAATGTCAGATATTCACTAAGATTAAAAATAATTGCACTGACCAATGGACTCTCAAATTTTTAACAGTATAAAAAAAAAAAAAAAACCTGATAACAACAAATCAAGTTATGAACAGGAGTTCTATGTGCACTTATTCTTCACGAATATTGATTTTGTAGAACTTACTTCCTTGTCAAATCTAAAGCTGACGTTTCCCAGTTTCTTTTCTTTTTTAAATTAAAATTGCAAATATGTGTTTTGTAACGGGTTCATGCAAATTTGTTGGGAACGAACGCTGAATTATATTCCTTTTCTTTATATATTTCATTTACGGTGACGAGTTTAATTAATGTTTTCATGTAAATTTACACGTGAATGGAATAAAACGGCACAGTGTGTAAATTGACAAATTACCGAAGTATTATTAATTGAACTTTATTGTATTTTCCCCCCGTATAATCCTGTTTCATGCACACAGTAAAAATGAATTGCAAAACGCATTTAGCAGTTCAGGAAATGTCACTTGTATAAATGAAATTATACAACAAATGTATACTCTAGTCACAGCTTGAAGTGCTGTGAGTCGTTATCATCGGGTGAAAAATAGATAAGGAAATAGTATTAAGATATTTTTGCTAACAAATTTAAAGGATAGCATTCATTGACGGGGCTAAAATATTGACCCCTAAAATATTGTATCCCTCCCAGAAAAAAAAAAGAATTGTCATAGTCAATAGTATAATTTACTGACATATAAAATGAATAATATAGAACAGAGATGCTGGTATTTTTTATATGTATAGACTGAATGTGATGGCGAGGTGGTTCAGTTAGATAAGTTGTATCCCCCCCCCCCACCCCATCCATTCCACAATCACTATCACTGCCCAATAGAGAGAACATTTAACCAAGATGTACATCTTATAACATAAAGTATTTGAAGGGGCGAGATTTTTTTCTTCCCCGAAAAAAATATGTGTTACCCCGCCAAACAATGGGGACATATCCCCCTGGGAGTTACAAAAGGTGGAAGACAAGTCCCCCTGGAAGATACAAAAGGTGGGGGTCATGGCCCCCTGGAAGTTACAAAAGGTGGAAGACATGTGCCCCTGGAACTTACAAAAGGTGGGGGACATGGCCCCATAAAAGTTACAAAAGGTGGGGGACATGGCCCCCTGGAAGTTACAAAAGGCGGGGGTCATGTCCCCCTGTAAGTTACGGCCATGATTCCTTGCACGAATTTCATGCCACCTGGCGATTTTCACCAATGTTTCTTCAATCTGTAATTGTCCTCGCGCATATATTTTGTTAATTAAAGCAGCGTGATGATCAACATGGTCTCACAAGGCAGCGTGATGAGCAACATGGTCTCACAAGGCAGCGTGATGAGCAACATGGTCTCACAAAGCAGCGTGATGAGCAACACGTGGTCTCACAAGGCAGCGTGATGAGCAACATGGTCTCACAAAGCAGCGTGATGAGCAACATGGTCTCACAAGGCAGCGTGATGAGCAACACGTGGTCGCACAAGGCAGCGTGATGAGCAACACGTGGTCGCACAAGGCAGCGTGATGAGCAACACGTGGTCGCACAAGGCAGCGTGATGCGCAACACGTGGTCTCACAAGACAGCGTGGTGAGCAACACGTGGTCTCTCAAGGCAGCGTGGTAAGCAGCATGTGGTCTCACACATGATTTAAAGGATAACTTGCTTTAGTTACCACTTTAATGTCATTTGTTTATTGCTGGCAGTGTTAATAACAAAGTATATGATTGACTTTCGATGTAATGATCAGTTTGTCAGTAATAAAGCAATTCATAATTGTTTAGCGGACGGTTCAAAGTAAACATTTTGTTTTAATAATTTGCAAATGAATGCGCATGAAGTAATTGTAAATCTATGATTCAAATAATAACGAATCATAATCACATTGCTATGACTTTTGCTTTTAATAATTTTCAGAAACTTCTTGTCACCAATATTGACATGGTTTTGCCATAGTGATTGATGGTCCTTTGATGTCAATACTGATTGCGTGAGGCTCGTGACATAAACAGGATGCGCTATGACAAAACGCATTATAGAGAAAAAATGATGCGCATGAAATAAACTAATTCAAATAATAACGAATCATAATCACATTGTTATGACTTTTGCTTATTTTGTAGAAACTTCTTGTCACCAATATTGACATGACTTTACCATAGTGATAATGGTCCTATAATTAGGCTCATGGCAGGTTGCGAAAGCGCTATAGAAAATTTCATTTTAACTGTATCGTTTATCATGCCTTTCTCGAGTGTTGTTCATATTATAAATCAAGTTATAAATGTTATTCATGGCTTGCAACCAAACCCGTAGGGGCATGCCCGCAATTAAATATCGATATGCGAACAGTTGAAGGCAACATTAGCTAAGTTTCTGAGAAATACATTCAAAACGATGAAAATGCCAAAACATCCCATCAAAAGGGGATCTAATATGAAGCAACTTACAACCTTTTTTCACTCACAATGTCATAATGGTGTAGAAACCGGGTGGCCTGGGAAACATACCCCTCCCTCACATTTCCCCCTCCCCGCATTCCCAAACCATCCGCCCCTACACTTTCCAACATAATTTAAACAATTCAGTACATTTTGTGGGAAATTTGCCTCTCCCCCCCCCCCCTCCCACACTTTTTGAATAAGAGGCACCCCCTCCCATCTTTTCCCGATGAGAATTACGGCTCTGCCGTCAACGTCATGTCAATCAATTGGTATGTCGGTGCATAGATGGTCGGTGGATTGTGCAAACATCTCAACCAATCAGAAACGTTGGGATTGTTTTTTCATTTTTTTTTCATTTCTGATCTCCACGTTCAGACGGTATCCATGTTAACACGATATCTGACCTTAATATGATTATTATGAATTTATAACGCAACATTTCTAACTAGGTAAACCCCAGTTGACAAGGCATTCTAAGAACGCGGAGTAAAAGAAAGTCATGATATAATGACAATAGTTGTATTCTCACTTACAAAGTGCATATGATTGAAATGAATATTCATTTTTTTTAAATAACGATCCAATGAGAATTCATTTATGGTGATGACGTCCACTTCATTATGATTGGAAAAATTTACCAAGACCCCTCAATACGTACGTCCTCGTCGAAACATTGGTCCGCATATGACCTGTTTGACCTGTTGACATGGTTGACTGTTTGATCAGTTGATTGTTCAAGCCCAAAATAATTTTCATTCCGTCATAATACCTGATCTGTTTACATACTGAGCGGTGCTTATAGCTACACCAATACTACAATACCAAGTTTATATTCCAGTTTAGATAAGTTTCTCAAACAAACTTATTTACACACATTATTTACCAAACTAAATCCTGTTCGTATGCTCTAAATTAACGCTTTTGTTCCTTAGAATTCGGTATAAATATGGGCAGATGGGGATAACATGTTTGAAATGTTTTGGGTTGTAAAAGATGTAAATAAATACAGATATCTCATCTGTTAGCAACGTCGGACACTTATGTTGACTGATTGACGTCATGACAATTTAAATGAGAGGTACTATTTTATAAAGTTCATTAATGATCATGTATTACACTTAAAGGAGCACTAGGCGACAAGTGAGGGCGTATTTTATTTAAGTCTCCCAAATAATGCAGTGCGTATCTTATATAGGCTTTTCATACAGCCTCTTTGGATTTAAATATTTATAGCTTTGCTGTGCTGTCAATCATGCACATAGGCCTAGCTGTGTAGGGTACTCAGCTGGTTGTTAGGACTTGACAAATGCACAGGAAGTTGATGTCGTTACTAGTTTTTCTTGTAAACGTATTCACCCAATAAACTTTACTTATAGTTGGCGTCTTTTCACGGTTGGAACGCATTTCAATGGTCATTTGGTATCAAATTAGCGACGACTTCGCTTTGACTTCGAAATCGTTTTGATGAATTAGTCAGTCAATCTGTTAGTAAACTGGTATACGCGCGAACTTCTTGGAAAGAAAATGGCGGTTCAGACAGTCAGTAATGCGCCAACCTTTTAGATTGGGGCCGTTTCTGGACCTTTTTGCCTTTGGGGAGTTGAACTACTTGGCCGACCACCCCCCCCCCCCCCACCTACATCCTTCTCTCACGGTTATACCCATTCGGTTAAAGTAGTAACACGGCTCACATGTACTAATGAAGATACAGCTCCACGTCGGATGTGGAATCAGTGACTCGGGCAGTGACTCTTTCGGCGCGACCGACTTTAACAGCAACTGGGATAACAGTAGAATTAACCGTTATTTACACACAATTTTAGAATAAGTAATTGTTTCGTTCTACGACACCCCCTCCAAACAACCCCCACCCCTTCCTTCCACATTCGAAAGGCTTGCTACACCGCTGAATCGTGCAGTGTCCGGCGTCAATTCGTCCAACTTGCCCTGCAGCCCTGTCGGAAAGTTTGGTGGCACACTCTGATTCCATTTTGAGTTTCCACTTACAAATAACTTTTGACTGTTTGATTACATTGGCTAATTGTCACGATATTAATGAGCAAATTGTGATCGAGTATCTGTCTAATCTGCTATTATCAACACGTAATTCATACATCATTCGCTGGTTTTTCTCAATGAAAATAAATGCACTTATTTACTCAACCGCGGGTATTTAAATCAAGCAGTCGTAGACGCAAATCAAATAATATAATCAGTTTTTGAAATAAAATAAACAGCCATGAAGTATGTGTTGATTTATAGGTTTTAATTTCAGCTGTCTGTTTGTAAAGAAGAAGAAACAAACACACACCATTGTTCCATGATGTTTTTGGACCAATGAAGCAAGACTATAATGTGAGAATCAGTCATGAAGGTTTATTAAAAATGACTATTTGACTGTCGCACTGTTTAATGAAAATGACGCAACTGCCCAAGAGGTAATCAGCAACCAACTGATTAACGCGGCATTGTCGTCTATAGGATAAACTGATAGAGGCGGGCTGAAGTCTGCAAGAAGTAATTAAGTGTAAATATACCTCGCATCTTGCAAAAATGCAGTTCATTCCATATGTTTAGCAACTATGGGACCAGAACACCCGTCTTACCGACGACATTCATGATGTGTACACACGGCAGGCACGCGATACTCAGTCCAAAGAGGGCAACACAGCGGCGCAACACAGCTTTCGGTGTCGGGGGAGGGGAGGAGGAGGGGAAGGAAGGGGGAGGGGAGGAGGAGGAGGAAGGGGAAGGAGGAGGAGGGGAGGAAGGAGGAGGAGGGAAGGAGGAGGAAGGAAGGAGGAGGGGAGGGGAGGATGCGGTAATTATCAACAAAAAAAGAGGTGTATGAAGCTGGGGGGGAGGAGAGCTGACCTCTGGTAAGATTTCACCTTTCCGGGAATTGGGTCCCCAGTTGAGTGGTAAAATTTGTTAAATTATTAACATAAAATTAAAGGGAAAAAAATGAAGGTAAAATTATCGTAAATTTTGGTCAAATTATTGAAAATTATTGGAAAAGTTGGTCAAATTATTGGTAAATCCAGGTCAAATTATTGGAAATCTTGGTTAAATTATTGGAAATCTTGGTCAAATTATTGGAAATCTTGGTCAAATTATTGGAAATCTTGGTCAATTTATTGGAAATCATGGTCAAATTATAGGAAATCTTGGTCAAATTATTGGATATCTTGGTCAAATTATTGGAAATCTTTGTCAAATTATTGGATATCTTGATCAATTTATTGGAAATCTTGGTCAAAGTATTGGAAATCTTGGTCAAATTATTGGAAATCTTGGTCAAATTATTAGAAATCTTGGTCAAATTATTGGAAATCTCGGTCAAAATATTGGAAATCTTGGTCAAATTATTCGAAATCTTGGTCAAATTATTCGAAATCTTGGTCAAAGTATTGGAAATCTTGGTCAAAGTATTGAAAATTTTGGTCAAATTATTAGAAATCTTGGTCAAATTATTAGAATTCTTGGTCAATTTATTGGAAATCTGGCAACATTTCCAGAAAATGAAGGGACTTTTCTAAAAGTTTAAGAAAATTTCCCAAACATCGGAAAATTTGGAAAGATGCATTGTGGGTTATAATAACAAGAAATCTCCTAATTGAGAGATCTTCCGATTTCTTGATACAGATTGATATAAGGAGTACGGTATACGGATATGTGTGGTGAATAACGGGTAGCAACTTTTTAGATGCGTGGTATATTCAGATATTTCAAATATCCGATTGTCACCTCGCTACCATAAATTACACAGAGTACTACCCCAGAGATAAAGCTATCATTCAAATTTCATGGGATGTAGCCTAATATAAGTACCATAAGCAATATTGAACAAACTAACGACTTGACGGACGGACGAAAGGACGGACGAAAGGACAGACGGACGGACGAAAGGACGGACGGACGGACGAAAGGACAGACGGACGAAAGGACGGGCGGACGAAAGGACGGACGGACGAAAGGACAGACGGACGGACGAAAGGACGGACGGACGGACAGACGGACGGACGAACGGACGAAAGACGGACGGACGAAAGGACAGACGGACGGACGGACGAGAAGGACGAAAGGACGGACGGACGGACGAAAGGACGGACGAGACGGACGGACGAAAGGACGGACGGACGAAAGGACAGACGGACGGACGAAAGGACGGACGGACGGACGAAAGGACGGACGGACGAAAGGACGGACGGACGGACGAAAGGACAGACGGACGGACGGACGAAAGGACGGACGAAAGGACATACGGACGGGCGGACGAAAGGACGGACGAAAGGACAGACGGACGGACGAAAGGACGGACGGACGAAAGGACGGACGGACGAAAGGACAGACGGACGGACGAAAGGACGGACGAAAGGACGGACGAAAGGACGGACGAAAGGACAGACGGACGGACGGAAGGACGGACGGACGAAAGGACAGACGGACGGAAAGGACGGACGGACGGACGAAAGGACGGACGGACGAAAGGACAGACGAAAGGACGGACGGGCGAAAAAACGGACGGACGGACGGACGGATGAGAGGACAGACAGATGGAAGGAAGGACGGATGGAAGGACGGACGGACGGACACACTTGACGATGGCATATCTCTTCCGTCAAGATGTAATGATCAACCACTGTGATGAGTTTTGGTTTACAGGTCTAGTAGGCTATAGATATTTCTTTTTTTTCATAAAAAAACGTAAGAAGCGCAGGGATTTGAAATGGTTTTCAGCACAAATGTACAAAATCTACATTTGTAGATCAGGGGTATTTTGAAATGTGTACAACGTGCTGGGCTGGGTGGGTTTTACGTGGTGGCAAGGGAAATCCCCCCTCCCCCTCCCACCCCATACACACACACATTTTCAGCTGAATTTATATATTTTGTATGGTGAAGTTTTATTGTATCTTATAGCATGGTTTTGTGACCCCCACTTCTGGTAAGAACATTTTTATTTTGTAACTCCCTTCCCCTACCCACACACACTTTTGGTATAGGAAAATCTAGCCCATGCATGACAAGTCGTGTTAGTGGTGTTAGTCTTACGTCTCATGCCATAATCGCCATATATGCAAATTGAGAGGATCTGATATTCTTGATGAACAAGTGAAAAGTGAACCGACATTACAAAACACAGTGAAGTAAAACTAAATATAGGGCAATTTTAAGAACTCATAGGAACAGTGAACAAGGTAAAAGAAAATGGAATTAAAGTTGATGCCATCTACTTAATACATCACACGCACAATTAAGCAACCTCTAATACCGTAGTCCTACCCCCGGCCTATAAGCAACACAAATCTTGTCGAATCTCTTTCATTAGTCAGTTTGGCATTTATGCATGTTATGAGCAGGATGAACAGATGAATACAAAAACCTGATAATAAGAGTCCGATAAAGGCTCTGTTTTTGAAAAAACAAATTTTCTCTAATTCATCGCATGCTGTCCAGCTGTCTGGCTGTCTGCGTCGGTTAGTTGTTATGATGCTATCTGTTTGTCCGCGTCGGTTAGTCGTTATGATGCTGTCTGGCTGTCCGCGTCGATTAGTTGTTATGATGCTATCTGTTTGTCCGCGTCGGTTAGTCGTTATGATGCTTTCTGGCTCTCCGCGTCGGTTAGTCGTTATAATGCTGTCTGACTGTCCGCGTCGGTTAGTCGGTATGATGCCGTCTGTCTGTCCGCGTTGGTTAGTCGTTATGATGCTGTCTGTCTGTCCGCGTCGGTTAGTCGTTATGATGCTGTCTGTCTGCGTCGATTAGTCGTTATGATGCTGTCTGTCTGCGTCGATTAGTCGTTATGATGCTGTCTGTCTGTCCGCGTCGGTTAGTCGTTATGATGCTGTCTGGCTGTCCGCGTCGGTTAGTCGTTATGATTATGATGCTGTCTGGCTGTCCGCGTCGGTTAGTCGTTATGATGCTGTCTGACTGTCCGCGTCGGTTAGTCGTTATGATGCTGTCTGTCTGTCCGCGTCGGTTAGTCGTTATGATGCTGTCTGGCTGTCCGCGTCGTTAAGTCGTGAAGTTATGATGATGTCTGTCTGTCCGCGTCGGTTAGTCGTTATGATGCTGTCTGTCTGTCCGCGTCGCTTAGTCGTTATGATGTTGTCTGTCCGCGTCGATCAGTCGTTATGATGCTGTCTGGCTATCCGCGTCGGTTAGTCGTTATGAAGCTGTCTGGCTGTCCGCGTCGGTTAGTCGTTATGATTATGATGCTGTCTGGCTGTCCGCGTCGGTTAGTCGGTATGATGCTGTCTGTCTGTCCGCGTCGGTTAGTCGTTATGATGCCGTCTGTCTGTCCGCGTCGATTAGTCGGTGTGATGCTGTCTGGCTGTCCGCGTCGGTTAGTTGTTATGTTTTGTTCCTGTTTTGATTAACAGGTTAAGAGTATCGAATTCTAAGCAGATCAGATTTTAGAAATAGCACTTTTAGTTTTTGAGTTATGGCTGTTGCAAGTTTCACCAACAGATCAATGCTAGTCATGCTTGAAGTTCAGTTGTCAAGCATGTTTATATATGAACAGAGGAAAGAGGACTTCAAAAGAAACAAATGGTGAAAAAAAGCATTGCAAAATCTTTTTCCGTTAAGGAGATACTCAAGATTAAAGTTTGGCATCATTTCTGTAGAAACGAATGAAATCAGACTAGTTGTGATGTCACAGCCTCAAAATCTTTATGTATTTTAAAGAAAGTTTACTTAATTTGTTCGCTATTTAAATCATTTTCCCTCAAACTTTCTTCAGGTGGTATATTATAAATACCCTTCCTAGATTCAGTTTTACTACTTTTTTGACATATCTCATGGTTTTAAAGCTACAAAATCCCAGGACAAAATATGATAGAATACATCAAAATTTTGAGAAATCTGAGGCTATGACATCACAACTAGTCTGATTTCAGTCGTTTCTACACAAATGATGCCAAACTTTAATAATGAATATCTTCTACTTTAACGGAATAAGATTTTTGAACGCTTTCTTCACCATTTTGTTTCTTTTGACATGTTTGAAGTCCTCTTTTATATGAGATAAACATGCTGGACCACTGGACTAATCCTTTAATTTGTACATTGCAGGGCAGACACCCCAAAATATTTATGTGATTTGTTTTAATTGCTTTCGTAATTCTCAGTAACTAAAAATAACGGAAACGTCTGTTCCTGTTAGAATTTGGTTTTGGGGTATGGTCAGTGGCGGTGGTGTAGCCAGCCAACTAGGCTTTATCTAAAGCTTCATTTTTAAGGGAGGGAGGGGGCATAATGATATTCGTGTAGAATGTCCCTAAACATCCATATCCCTATACCTTTAAATTTTTGCAACAAAACAAAAACATTTCTAAGATTTGAAGTTTATATCTGACTGTCTGACAAAGTGCACAGAAATGAGACTTGTCCCACAGTTAACTTTATAAGTGCAGCAAGTTCTCACCAGCAGCGCCGTGGTCACGAAGGGGAAGTGGGGGGTAAGTACCCCCACTTTTCTATAATAAAAAAATGTCCTTCAGATTTTTATTTTATGATTTAGTACATATTATTGCTCAAAGCTTGCTTGAAATAATGTCATAAAAACAGTACCTGGTAATGTTAACCCTTTTTATATTCTGCTGTGATTATCAGGCTACTAAAAGGTATGCAAATCCGCCCCCCCCCCCTCCCCTTCCCTCCACCATCACCATCAAGGGATCCCTGACTAAATTGTTCCCCCAAAAGGTATTGGTTTAGCATCCAACGTATTCCCTATTTGCGTTATCCAAGCATATTCCCTATTTAGTTTCTTTAAGCGTATTCCCTATTTGCGTTCCAAGCGTATTCCCTATTTGCGTGTATCCAAGCGTATTCCTTATTTGCGTGTATCCAAGCGTATTCCTTATTTGCGTTTATCCAAGCGTATTCCCTATTTTATATTAATAATTTCCCAAAGTTTACATCTTAACCGAAACCCTCACAGGGGCAGTCTCCCCGGGCCCCATGCTTCCAGGATACGCTTCTTCTTTAGCAGTATGGGGCAGTCTCCCGGGCCACATGCTTCCAGGCTACGCCTCTTCTTTAGCAGCATGTCACAATTTGGCTCTCGCAAATTATTATACTTTACATGAATACCTGTTTTCCAACAATTCAAGCGACCGTATACTGGTATATCTGTATATAGGCCTACAATTCGACAATTTTTTAGGTTACTGCTCTAATTTTATTTAGCTCAAACCAAATTACTCAAACCATTGACATATAAATCCACGGAGATCTAATATGATTAAACAAATGACTTCTTGTTGATATCATAATACCAGGGTACCACCCTGATAATAGGAGTACAAGATCTCTAATCTTGAAATGAATTCAGCGTCCTAAAATGACCATCCGCGAACTATTTAACTCAACCCGATTTCTGTATTAGTTTCATTTCGCATTGTTGAAATGACATACGTGAAATATTTTGTGAGTGACAATATTGAGACGGTTATTGACCTTATTAGTCCTATTCACAATAAATCCAGACCTTGTTCTTGTCTTACAATAGAGGAACCTGTTTTTGAAATGCGCCGATGGACGCCCATGACAAGGATGCTCAAAGAACAAAACAATATCCTGGACAATGCTGATATGCGCTCAAATAATACAGTTTGCAAAATCAATTATATCAAAGCCACTAGAATTAACAAATCATTAGTATGGAATTATGGACATTTGTTAAATTCTTTCATTTCATTCTGACTGTATGGACACAAGCAATGGGTCAGGATGTTTTACCATTGCGGGTCGACTCAAGCTGTTTTCAAGGCACTTCATGGTTTCGGACTCATGTACAACGGCACTATTCAGTTCTTTTTAGTCTGGAACTTGAAATCTTTAATCTGAGGAAACGCAGAGACTACCCCCCCCCCACCCCACTTATCCTTCCCCACCCCACTTACCCCTCCCCATGACCCCTTCCCCATTAACCCTTCCCCCCATTTCCTACCGGTACATGTACTCCATACTTGGACTGGAGTGCGAAATAATGTGTTGTACAGCTTTAAGGTATATAGACAGCTAGCAACCACTTTGCATAAATTGATACAAATGCCCTTCCTAAACACTCATCATAAACACTTTCTTACAAAATCGATTCCAAAATGTGAAAAATCAGACTTATTTTTAAGTCCCCAAACGTATGCTCTTTACCTGTCTGCCTGTTTACGTATTGGTTTATTCGTGACATAAGGATAGGACAGTACAACACTAACGTTATGTGAAAGTTACAGTGTAACATACAGTAAAACTTACAGCCTAATGTAACAAGTGGACTTCGCCAATCATATAGAAATCATGCATCGGAACTTGAGGCCATATTTCTTCTTTATCCACAAAATAATTAGCATATCGCTAATTAAGCGATATTCTTATGTTTGATTCAATGAAACTGATTTTGATGTTTGTTTTGAGTTTCCTAGGTCAATGTGACACACAGTAACACAGTTTAAGTTAGGCATCGCATTGTATGCCTCGCTGTGTCCTTAATCTTACGTCACACGCCTCTTTTAATAGTGGAGTCCAGCCGTTTCTTGGAGCTTAATCATGTTAATTTTTCACTTTTTCGCGAATATCTCAGAAACGAGTGGCAATTTTTGATAAATGTATCTTAAAGATATGTTCAGAATATTAAAAGGAACATATTTATGGCACAATCTCTACCTGGCCATATACCTTTAAAGGAATGTTACTTTTCATTTTCATATATTGATCGAGGAGTATGAAAGAAACAATTTTGTGTAAAAATCATGTTGATATCTTTTGCTGTTTAGGATTTATTTCACTTCAAAGATTGCGCGAGTGTGTTGAAAATTGACCTCGCAATGTAAAATGTGATGTCATAAAAGCAGGTCCAAGACAATTATATATATTTCTATAAAACTAAAAAATGTTTTTCTTTTACTTAAGTGTAAGGTTCATGAGAAGATGGGCAAAACACGTTCTTGTAAAGTGTATATCGGATTCACGCTGCCGATCGGGAGATCTCCCAATTGGGAGATTTCTTGTCATTATAACCCACAATGCATTTTTCCAAATTCAAATCTCTTTAAAGAAATACATAACGGTAAAATAGGATTAAGCCAAAGATATAGGGAAAATGCATGCGAAATATTCTGATTTTATTGGTGCAACAGAACGATGAAATTATTTTCTCCCTTTTCACCAGGGCAAATTTGACTCTTGACCAGGGAATTTTAAAGTAATCTTTAAAAATTCATTTCAATAGTTCCTGAAGAGGAGATTTGAAAAACTTAGTCACCAGCAAAAGCTTAAATTGTACAAAAAAAGTTCCAGAAATATAAATTTCAATGTCATTTTCAAAGTATACAACTTTAGAATAACAGAATTTGAAAAGTCAAATAAATGCTAATCGCTGAAATTGTGAACAGTTAAAACTATGGTCACTGCGCATGTCTCGGTCTCCCAATCTGGAGATCTCCCAATCGGGAGCGTGAATCGGACTGTCAATAAATGAACAACAAATACTTTCAGTATTTTGGGAAGAGGCAATTAATGTTCAAAGAAATACACACAAATTGTCTTGGATTCTCCTTTATGACATCACACTGTACACTGTGAGGTCACTTCTCAACACACTCACACAGTCTTTGAAATCCAAAATCTCCTAAACGGCAAAAGATATCAACATGATTTTTACACGAAATTGTTTCTTTTATAGTCCTCTATCAATACATATGGAAATGAAAATTCACGGGAACATTCCTGCATTACCTGATTACCTCATCTTTGACGATAGTTCAGTATTCTGGACTTTGTATTTGACTATACGAATTTCTCTCTGTATTTGACCATAAGAATTTATCTCTGTATTTTACTATAAGAATTACTTTCTCTCTGTATTTGAAAATAAGTTGTTTGACTATCAGCAGATCAGAATTTCTCTTTGTATTTAAGTATACGCATTTCTTTCTGTATTTTACATCATGAAATAATCTGTTTTTGACTATAAGATTTTCTATGTGTTTTTGATTATAAGCAATTCTCTCTGTATTTGACTAAGAATTTATCTATGTGTTTGACTATACGAATTTCTCTCTGTATTTGATAAGAATAATTTCTCTCTTTATTTGACTAAGAATTTTAATTGTAAAAATTGTCTCGCTGTGTTTGACTATAAGAATTTCTCTCTGTTTGTTTGACTATAAACATTTCTACCTTCAGACCTTACAGCCGTATTTGACAATAAGAATGTCTCTCTACATGAAGTTTTTCTCTGTATTTTAATATAATAATCTCTCTGTATTTGACTGTAAAATTATCTCTCTGTGTTTGACTACAAGAATTTCTCTCTGTTTGTTTGACTATAAACATTTCTACCTTACAGCCGTATTTGACAATAAGAATGTCTCTCTACATTAAGTTTTTCTCTGTATTTCAATATAATAATCTCTCTGTATTTGACTGTAAAATTGTCTCTTTGTATGTGACTATACAAATTTCTCTCTGCATCTGACTATAAGAATTTCTCTCTGTATTTGACTATAAGAATTTCTCTCTGTATTTGACTGTAAAAATGTCTCTCTGTGTTTAACTATAAGAATCTCTCTGTATTTGACAATTAGAATTTCTCTCTGTATTTAACTATAAGAATTTCTCTCTGTATTTGACTGTAAAAATGTCTCTCTGTGTTTGACTATAAAAATCTCTCTGTATTTGACAATTAGAATTTCTCTCTGTATTTAACTGTAAGAATTTCTCTCTGTATTTGACTGTAAAAATGTCTCTGTATTTGACCATAAGAATCTCTCTCTGTATTTGACAATAAGAATTTCTCTCTGTATTTGACTATACAAATTTCACTCTGTATTTGACTATAAGCGCTTTTCTCTGAGTTTGACTATAAGAGTTTCTCTTTGTGTTTGACAATAATAATTTCTCTCTGTATTTGACTGTAAAAATGTCTCTGTTTTTGACTATAAGAATCTCTCTCTGTATTTGACAATAAGAATTTCTCTCTGTATTTGACTGTACAGAATTTCTCTCTGTATTTGACTATACAAATTTCACTCTGTATTTGACTGTAAGCGCTTTTCTCTGAGTTTGACTATAAGAGTTTCTCTTTGTGTTTGACAATAATAATTTCTCTCTGTATTTGACTGTAAAAATGTCTCTGTATTTGACTATAAGAATCTCTCTCTGTATTTGACAATAAGAATTTATCTCTGTATTTGACTGTATAGAATTTCTCTCTGTATTTGACTATACAAATTTCACTCTGTATTTGACTATAAGCGCTTTTCTCTGAGTTCGACTATAAGAGTTTCTCTTTGTGTTTGACAATAATAATTTCTCTCTGTATTTGACTATAAAAGTGTCTCTCTGTGTTTGACTATACGAATTTCTCTGTTTGTTTGACTATAAAAATTTGCATTTGACTATAAGTGTTTTTTTTTCTGTATTTGACTATAATAATTTATCTCTGTGTTCGACTGTAAAAGTGTCTCTCTGTTTTTGAATTTCTCTCTGTATCTGACTATAAGAATTTCTCTCTGTATTTGACTAAACGAGTTTTTCTCTGTATCTGACTATGATAAGAGTTTCTCTTCTCTATATTTGACTACAAAAATTTCTCTCTGTGTTTGAATATAAGAATTTCTCTCTGATTGGCTGTAAGAATTTCTCTCTGTTTGCCGTCCGAGAGTATGCCTATCAATAGGAACATTTATAGCACACGAGAATATTGAAGTTATGCAACCATATTGTTCAGATGTTGCGATAAAATGTCATAGTTTTTAATGTATGTGTTTGAAATATTAAAAATCATTGTGTTGAAAAATATTTCAATTTCAAAATGGCTGTTTCGCGCCTAAAAGCCTAGTCATATTGTTTATTATTTCTGATATTTCGAAAACGGTGTGGTGAACTTATCAAATGGGAGTGGAAACGTTTCAGCTGCGACAGCAATGAAGGTATTTTCATGGGTTTTAAGTTTCCCCTAGCAAAGATATTTTATCCCAGACTTATCTCAAATTTGAAATATGTAACATTGCATTGAAGGTTTTAACGTTAGGATAGCAAGGATTATGGGTAATATCACAAAATGGCGGCTCTCATGTGGCAAAATGTTCCCATTTTTAGGAACACATGTTTCCATTAATAGGCATGTTTCCGGACTGGTTTGTTTGACTTTGAAAATTTCTCTCTGTATTTGACAATAATAATTTCTCTCTGTATTTGACTATAAAGTTTCTCTCTGCATAATAATTTCTCTCTGTATTTGAAGATACGAATTTTTCTCTGTATTTGAATGAATAAAAAATTTCTCTGTATTTGAAATATAATAATTTTCCTCTTTATTTCACCAGTTTATTCTATCACACTTCATCATACCTTTCATTAAAATTGTAATTAGATGTCCAATATAGGTGCCATCAACTTGAACATCTGTGTCTGAATTTAAGACGGAAAGTAATCAAACTAAAGAAGTTGTACATCTTCTCCTAAGTTCTACTGTGTCATTAATTTTGCATACAGTATAATTAAAATTCTTGGAACTTATTTTGAGCGGTCATAACTCAGAAAAGCAAAATAGTGTTTTAACAGTTTAATTAATCCGAAGAGCAATTGGTCCGTTGATGTCTTCTATATCTGATCCACACGAGCATAATTTGTGTCACATGTGGAATAAATCCTTAGGAAGGGCGTATTTTTGGTGAATTCTCAAATATTCATTGTCCTGTTTTCCTGCTCAAGTGATCAAATTGTAGTGTTTATGAATCTTAGATAGCTACATTTTAGTTACCATGGTTACAAAGCTTAGCTGAATATTTTGAGTCTCTAGAAAATTGCGCCTTCACTTTTCGGTCTGGTGCCCCTTTAAAGGAATATACCAGTTGGTGAAAAACCTGTTGATATTGTATTCCCGTTTAGGATACAAGATTTCACCAATGTGTTCAATAGTGACCAGTACAATCTAAAACACAATATACAGTGTGATGTTGTATTTGCAGATCTAATAAAAACCATTTAAAGTGTAACATAATGAACAGAATTGCAAAACAAGTTCTTGTAAAATGCATGTTTAATACCCATTAATAATTAAAACCATAAACTTTTTCCAATAATTTAGAAAGAGGCAATTAATTTTAATGAAAACATACAAATTGTCTTGGATCTACATGTATGGCACCACACTATACAATGCAAGATCACTTTTTAAAACAGGCTGACAGGTGAACTCGTTGAAATTGAACATCTTCGATAAAAAAATGAATAATAAACGGAATAAAATATGCCTATCGACGTGGGTTTCACATCAATTCGTTTCTATATTGCACTATCATCGTGCTCTGTCATTGCATCATATGAAAACACAGGAATAATCTCCAAAACTTACTTCAATGTTGAACATTGACGATTTAAATTAATATTTTATTGCTCATTTCCGTGTCTATGCATGTGTTAAGGCAAATATGCCTTTAAACTGTAAATGGCGACTAAAATTGTCTTTTCTGAGAATTTTGATGTAATTCAAAACTAAAAATGCTGGTTGTCACTTTTATTGTCCCTGTCGTGAGTGTAAATGAGAATCAATTTATTATTTATCACAATATTGTAACATTTTCTAGGAAATTTTAACGGACTTCGATATAATTTAGAGGTCATCTGTCGTGATTAAAATGTGGTGATGTACATTATATTCCAAACGACTTCTGTTTGGCGTATGATAAGTGCACATTACATCAATGTTTTTCCACCAATCGAAACGCACGAATTAAAATGTTTACCTCCACGTTAGCTGGTTAGAGAGGATAATAAACCTTTAAATAATTCACAGCGTGACCATATACGTATGCTGCATTTCCTATAGGAAATGTTGGCGCCGAATATGTGCATTTGTCTGTGCGTTCGTGCAGTCCAAAATCAATTCATTTGTCAATCCGAGAAACTCCTTTATTTTAAAGACTGACCCGGATTTGGATTTTTGAAACAATATCGATCAAAATATACTCAGTGAACACCATGCAAATGGGTCTCACTGAAAATCTGGACCTTTTGGTGAAATTCTAAGTGAACTTTTTTTACCTTTTAGCATTTTGGGGAGCCACTGAGAGGGGTCGAGCGAATTGGTCTACCTCCTGGCTACACCCATGATTGGCCCAACAAAAACTATACCGTAAGCTCTAAGATAATCCTTTGTTCTAAAAAGCTGAAAAGTAAAAATATCTAGAGATCCTTTAAAATCAGATGTCTCCCGGGCTATGCTACTTGCCGGGGTTGCCAGGTCTGCCACACGTTTACCGGCCAAATATCCATTGAAAATCGGCCAAATCGGACAAATAAGTTTCCAAATGGACTGAAATCATTGAAAGAAGTACCAAACAATGTAAAACACACGATACAAGATATATATATTTGTCTTCGCTTCACTCAAGCAGACAAAAGTTTTCACAAAGTCAAATGGAAAGAAATATTATTTGACTGTATATTGAGTTTCAATGCTCTGATATCACAAATGCTTAAAATAGATGTATGTAATTTTTTTACGAGTTAAAATAAAGGAAAGAATAAGTTTAGTTTAGCAGAATATTCAAAACAGCCAAATCGGCCAAATTTCCATTGCAGTTGGCCGGTACTGAACAAATATTACCGGCCAAACATGTCTGAAAACGGCCAAATTTGTCATATTTGGCCGGTAACAGGCCAATAGGCATCCCTGCTATTTGCATAACTGATGAATATACGGACTTCGCGAGTAAGCAGGTAAACATTCCAAGAGCTATTTTTTACTCTAATTTCAGGGATTTTACAGCTCTAGATCAAAAGATTACATCTGTTTTGTTCTTGATTGATGGCAATGTAATGTTGATGGCCACAAGTATTTTTTCACACATGATAAGGACATGATAACATCAAAGCTAAATTGAGTATGTAAATTCACTGACTATTTACATAATTACAACTTCATCCGTTAAGGAGAACATGGCATAGTTTCTCCAAAAAAGGGGAATCCCCGAGCTGATGAAGTGATGAATGGGTCAATAAAAGTGTAATTTAAGTATAGCTGTATAGTGGAGAGATTCGTTTATTACGAATTTAGTCCAATTTTATTTCATTTTATTTTCTCGAAATCAAGATGAAAAACTTTGCTTGAACGGTGATTTCAACCCGTGGCTTAAATTACAAACCAATATCATATGATATTATAATGATGGTGGGCCAATTATTGAATGGGCACGGTCACAGGGTCGACCCGGTTCAACCCTCCCTCTAACGTCCCTCCCTCCTCCCCCTTCCTCCCTACAAAAGGTAAAAAGTCCATACATTTTGCTAAAAGGTCCAGATTTTGAGACATTTCATTTCTCTTGGGTCTTTGGTAAAATTTAACCACCGAACAGTTTAACTGTTTAAATACCGCTATTTTGACACACTTTTGGAGAAAAAGAAAGAAAAAAGGCGCTATCAGCATGTTTTCCATACACTGACCAAATTAAGGTTGGATAACCCCTGAATCGGGAAGCGAGGGGAGGGAGACACTTCATTTTGAATGATTGTACGTGAATTTCATAGTGATTAATTTGAATCGTTGGCAACTTTTCCAGACAGCCAGTTTTCATAGCTGTATAATTAGTTTTGGGGAAAATAAAGCTGCACACAGTGCATGATAAATGGCATTTTCAGTAATTTTCATACTTGTCAAACGGACAATTATAGCTTACTTAATTTTGCCGACTCCTTTTGGTTGATCGTAATATGATGGACCTCCAGTAGTATCTATTACGCATAGCTGTCCCCAGGTCATTAACTTTAAGCCCTATGTCTTTCTATAGAACGTCGATGAATAGCTGAAGTCTTTAGTTCGTCTTCCTCTTCCTCAGCGCCCATGGGTTGGTGTCCATAGTGATAACTGGGAAACAAGCTCATTGTCTCTTCTGAAGCAGTGTCCAGCTAGCTTCAGCCTCCTATTTTTTTCTTCTTTCTGATACCGATGGTAGGTCTCATACAAATCAGTGTTGCTGATGTGATGTTGTATATCTACCATGATGTTTAAGGCAGCCCCCGTGAGCCTGGTGTAGTACCCATCTAGTTGTTTAGCTATCTTAGTGGTGACAGTCTATGATTCACAGCCATAAAGCAGAACAGATTCGATAGTTGCCTGGAATACGTTAATCTTCCTTTCTCCGCTTATCTTTAAACTCCATACTTTTTCTTATTCTCTATTTGTCCATAAACTTCATGTTTGAGCTATTCTGATTGTAATGTCCTTTTCTGAGCTTTCTACATGTCCTCCAAGGTACTTTAAGTCGCCCACCTTTTCTGCTTCTTCTCCGTTATGTGTGAAGAGTCTTGGGGTACCCTCCTGGTTGAAGGTCGTTAACTCAAAAAAATAAAATAATAAGATTGAACTGAAGATGGAGACCAACTTCTGCAGCTGTTTTCTCAAGGCTGGTGAGTAGTATGTGGGCCTGATCAATTGATGCCAGCCAACTGGTCCGAACGCCCACTAGTCCGAAGCTTCAATGGTCCGAACTACCGAAAGAAAAGGCTCACTAGTCCGAAGGTTCACTAGTCTGAAGGCCAAATAGTCCGCAGGCCCTGTAGTCTGAAGGCCCACTAGTCCACAGGTTCAATAGTCCGAAGGTATACTCTAAGCCTAAACATAAATTTCGGGCTATTGGGCCTTTGCACTATTGAACCTTCGGACTAATGGGCCTTCGAACCAGTGGGTGTACACCAATCAATTATAGCTAGCGTTGGCATAAATAAACATTTGTTTGTCGTTTGGATAATAAGTTTGGTCTAATCGATCACGATTGATTCATCAGATGATCGGAGTTAAAGCTGTTTAAAAGTTTTAACTTGCTTATATACTTACGTAAAAGCAAGGCTGTGTTATCATATTTTCCATCACCTTTCAAACATGACACCCGTCATCTAGGTCCTTGTCAAGAAAAAAACAAATTCATAACGTTACAAAACATCCAGTAAATACATGTGTTCTCCTATATATGTTTTAACTTACCTGATATACCTATATAAAAGCAAGGCTGCAGTGTAATCATATTTTCCATGATTCGTCGCCTTTCAAACATCAGATCTTTATCGGAAGAAAAAAAAAAATCATTAAAAAAACAACCAGATATGAAACTTAGGCCTACGCATTGTCATGCGCCTATGGGCAGATGGGTTAGCATAAAAAGGATTTCATTAAGTTTTGATTTGCCACATTTTTAATACACCGTGGGAGAAGTGGCTGTGTATATAACCGTATAATAACATGATACCATCATATATGCAGACGAGAATAAGCAAGAATCTATATTATTAATTTACGCTTTAATGATTATTTATTTATATCCTGACGAACATAACAGAGATATTGTCATATTTCTGAGTCTTAAGCACTAACAGTGCCATGCCGACGACGACGAGTGAACACACATTTACAATGACGGGGTCATCGCCTGCGTATTCGGTTATGATAGTAACAATGCTATCACGAAACGCTTAATTCGACCTGGACGAGAACACAGGTACGACGTACGGACAGACATAACATCGACAACCAAGTCAATGTCCACGGCCTTTGATAACCAGTTGTGGTACACTGGCGTGTCTACCCAACCCAGGCTTGAACCCGGGGCCTCGTGGTCTGTAGACAGGTATGATAACCGCTACACCACAGTTAGTAGACAAAAAAATTGGAAAGTGTTGATTGTATAATGATTTAAGGCTGAGCAGTCGAAAGGTTACAGGGTTTACGACACTTTTATATATCTTATTTAACAGTCCGCAATGTTTTTCGCGTAATCTATTTATATATATATTATTGTCAGCACGTAAATGATTCTCAGAAACAATTAACTATTAAAGATAGAAAAAGGGTATAAATGTTGTCCGTTTAATCAAATATGACAACAGTGGATTATCACGGCAATAATAAAAAGTCCGACATTTAGCTATTTTTTTAGTCAGTTACTATGCCCACAAAAAAGTGACCGTTGCACAAGACAACGTCAAAGATGTTGTATAAAATTTTGTATGTAAGTTCTGAACAAATTATATTCAATTAATAGGAAAATAAATAATTTTCTAATTAAATACATTGAACGAATATTTGTCACTATTATAGAGGATTGTTACGGAAATGGATTTTTTACCGTTCAAACTAACAGTGTAGTTTCCTGACAGTTTCGTGTCTTGTCGTCTTTTGCCGAGCAGCCTAACAAGACACACGTGTATCGCTGAACGTAGTGACGCAAGGATTCGATGAATTAGAATCCTTACCAAAAGTTATGAAAACCGCACAAAACCCCAACCAAGCAAACTAAAACAGCCAAAATATATTCATTACTAAAACCAATAAGAAAAGTAACAGAAAGAGTGCCAAAAAATAAATCAAGATCAGTGGCTTTTAACTTTCAGTGGCGTTTAAAGTTTCTTCTAATAAAATGACTGATTCTTAATATAATGAAACCTATACTATAGGCCTATTAACTATAGGCCTATATATCCTATCCTGCTATTGTTATAATGAAGATGATGCTGCTTTTTTATTATGTATATATATATATATATATATATATATATATATATATATATATATATATATATATATATATATATATATATATATATATATATATATATATATATATATATATATATATATATATATATATATATATATATATATATATATATATATATATATATATATATATATATATATATATATATATATATATATATATATATATATATATATATATATACATATATATATATATATATATATATATATATATATATATATATATATATATATATATATATATATATATATATATAGACAGTCAGACAGTTTAAGGCATAGATTTTTCTGATAATTTATTCCTCAAGCAAAAGTCAACGGAAATTCAAGTTCACTGTATGATAAATATCCACACACTGAATGAATGAAGGTAGATACGGTAATTCTCGATGTAAGAGAATAAGACACAGTTAATTGTAAATTGATCAAATCTCGCCGATTGTCTTAAAGACAGTCTCTTATATAGACTTCGAGCAGTTTCTATACTTAGAAATAGGCGTGGCAGGGCGTAGCCCTCTGATTAATTAGTTAATACTGGAAGTATTGTCGCAAAGTTCCTAATCAAGAAATATTGCGTCAACAAGTGGAATTTTCTGGAACTGCGCCGCTCAATTATTGAATCATAGTGTTATTGCGCAATTTCGTCACACTCTGAAATGTCGTTGAGTTCTTGTGAAAGGTATAGCATGTAACATCATGATTAACCATTTTACAGCTAATTGACGTAGGAGGTCTATAACTATTCTAGACATTTTGCATATTTATGATTTATTATTTCATTTATTCATTTATCTAACCGGTGCAGAGTCTAGACCCTTGGCCCGTGTCACAAAAATGTACAAAATTTTAATTTCAACAACTTAAAATAAAAAAGAGGATCGCGGGGCCATAAAGGGTTAAAGAAATTAACTAAACATATTTAATTTAGGACATGTTTATATTTCATGAAACAATAAACAAAACGTAATCTACACAATCCTTGAGTGCATGGACACACTAAGCTTTTCAATTTTTGAATATCAGTGCACTTAACACACTAATATGTGACGTACTTTGTATGCAATTCACGGAGGAAACTAAGGCTTCTTCCGGCCACGCGGGACTGTTAAATTGACAGGTTTTATAAGACTTAGACCGTATACAGGTGTAACATTTGATTTCCTCCACATATGACAAGGTTTGCATTTTGTGAAATGCCACGGAAAACGGATCCATGTTTGCAAGCTTGCAAAGTACGGCATTCTTTTGGTCACTTTTGCTCATTTGCTCAAACGGATTTTCCGTAAGTCTGTTGAAGGAGTTTTTCCCTTTTGGCAAATGACTATAAGGAAATTCCATTACAAAGGATACCACTGATTGGAGGCTATCTGAAGTGATCAGTGTTTATAAACAAAAGAACACAAGAAATTCAAAATAAAGAGCTGGCAATATGTATGCCGCTTACGAGCCATTAAACATGTGTGTTGGGGGTTAGCAGGTGAGGTAGGGACATACCCTATTTTTTGCTCATTTTGTGAATTTAGGATGGAGATGAGAAACCGGGAAAATTTTACAATGGATGTCATCTTAAATATCGCGTCGTCGTCATCGTCATCGTCATCATCATCATCATCATCATCAGCAGCAGCAGCAGCAGCAGCAGCAGCAGCAGCAGCAGCAGCAGCAGCAGCAGCAGCAGCAGCAGCATCATCATCACCATCATCATCACCATCATCATCATCTATACCCCACTTCCGTCTTCCTCTATCTTATTGCTATCATATCTCATTTCCATTGGAAAAGTGCTCCTTTCCACAAATGAAGTTCCCCTTTTACTTTGCTTTTTTTGGGAAGTGCCCCTAAGAGCTCGTGCCCGCACTTGTCGAAAGCTTTCTACACACTTGTTTTTTCCCATTTTGTTTCTTATAATAGTCTCTTTCATCAGTACATACAAACTGACAAAAATGAAGACGATCTCTCACATCAACCCTTATAAAGTTGTGTGATTGGCTGACAGAGGCCCAGACGACGGAAGATCGTGATAATGACTATTGAGCAAACCATTTAAAACAAATTGGCTTCTGTACACCACCCACACCAAACATAATCTTTTTTAATCATTGCTTTTCACGCAACATTTCATTATAAATCTCACAACATTATTGTTCCGTTATATTTTCAAGACTTTCCTTTCAGTATTATGAAATATGCATGCTTTAATAACTGAGTGGAGACTGAAGAAAGACTTTTGTGGTGAGGTAGAATAAGTAAGTCAGCAATTCTGAGAATATTGAAACAAAAAGGAGCAGTCGTTAATAAAGCGTATGCCTACTTACAGACTTTAAATTTAATTGGAAAAAAAAAATACAGATACGGTACGACAGCGGACTTAGCAGACTACAGCATTGTGCTTTACAGTGGCATGGCAGCATGGACAGATGGAGCGATGGATCTTTAAAGAAACCTTGAAATTACTGAACTGATACTTGTTGATTATGCAAAATAAATGATTTGTACACGGGTGTAAGAATATAAAGGAAAAGACAAATTGTCACTTCAAAGGTTAATGAACTAAAGTAAAGCTTTTTGCTTATTTTTTTATTTTTTTTTAATCATGCGCGAGGCCTTAGTTAAATTCAACATAAAAATGGCACTGGTGCTTTCAACGAATGACATTTCAATTATCACAAAAATGACTTAAAATATTTAGCTGGAACATCAATGATGTAGTAGCTCAACATATATTTTGGGTGGTTACAAGCCTTTTTTTTTTTGAGCTGGGGTTGTTAGAAATGAAATCCATGTTTGATTTTTGTATATATTTTTTTGGCGCGGGGGCGGGAGGGAGGTGGAATACAAGTGGGAGCTTTAATATCGATGTAATGCTAGAACATCAATGATAGTAGCTCAATATATGTTTTGAGGTGGGTATAATTGGGTAGGCTGGGGTTGTTTGGAAAAGAATACAAGTTTGATTAGCAGTGGCGCAACAAAAGGCTGGGAATGCCCTGAAAAGGTGGGTAAACCTCACAGGCCCTGGACAAATTTGATTTAGGTCTAGCCCTGAACAATGACACTGCAATATCTTTGCTATGGGACCCAAAGCGCCACGGGTTTTGAAAGGAGCTCGGGCAAGGGGGAGGGAGGATAAACTCAAGTTCAATGTTGTTGTTTTTGACAATAATCGAGGGGCACTTTTCATTTTAAAAGGGGGCACTCTTGTCAGTTTTCGAAATTGTGGAGGAAACGTTCCCCCTGTCCCATGATTCCTACACACATGGTTTGAGCATAGGCGGGATTTGGGAAGGAAGGGGACACCTCCCCGCCCTCACCTTTTGTCCAAATGAGTACTTTTGTATAGTGAGGTGATGTATTTTAGCGTCATTTTGTGACCCCCTCCTTCAACACACACTTCTGACTTTCCCCCACTTTCGTTAGGCAAATTCCGTCTGGGTTTGAGATTGGGGAGCCATGACCAATGTTGACAACTACCCATCGGGCGAATAGGTAAAAGGCATCTTTTGAGAGTTACTGCTTAAAAATTATTGAGGGTTTTCCCTCTTCCACCACGACCCTCGGTGTCGGTGCCCTGGTAAATGACATGGTTTAATTGTGTTAAATACATACTAAATGTATGTAACAACCTCTACGCATTGTGTAGTATTTGTGAATGAGTGGATTTTATTTGATTTCAAGTTTCAAGAATGGCCTAAAACAATTTCAAATAATTTTCAAAAGGGCACCTTCTGCCCCTTACTCTGAGCTAGGCGCAGTTCCCCACCTCCTTTTTTTGCCGCCGTGGTTTCGACATTGCTGCAGAGGCCAAAATCCCCACGGACCACTAGGACTCTAGTTGCCCTACTGCGTATCTTCTAGTAAGCCTAAACAACTTAAGTCTTAACAGCAATATGATGCAAATTATACTAACAATGTTTGCTTTTGAGTGAATTTAAAATCATAAACAGACAAACTAACAGCAAAATGTTATATAAAATCAAGATGAATTTTACATCATTGCAACAAGACACGATTTTAACTAAAGCATATTTTTCTCATATTGCTAATATATTGGCCATTCTCAGCAAATAATCAATTATCGCATTTAATGAATCACAATTAATCAATAATAGCATCCCACAAATACACTTTCAGGTGGCAATCATTAAAACAAAAATTTAATTAAAACGATTTTCACAATTTCTTTATAAGTCCTCTTTCATATAGGCCTAAGATGGACTTACTTGACTTGACCCTGAACTAACTGTTTAATATATTGGTGGTTTTATGCATCAGTAATTACTGGACATGCAGTCTTCTATCATCTGCACGCAAACAAAACACTTCTTCTGAGTTGTGTGTTTTGTGCTATGCCATGTGTGTGAATTAAAAGATGTTTTTCATCAGTTAGTTATTTACACTTTGGTAAATTTATACTTAATTGCGCTATATGATTTAAATAGCCTATTCAGGCTATTTTAACCATTCTTGAGCTTTGAATAGTTTTAAAAGCCAAGTGATTGCCCAAACGAGCTATCAAATACAAGTGCTATACATCCAATTTATACATATCGGAGAAATCCAAAATGGGATATCAACCTCGATTAGCATAATGTGCCAGACGCGAATTTTAACGTTCCAGCCAATGGAAACAAACTGTTCTTTCAATCGGAGATATTCGGTGGTATTTCCCGACCCAATGTGTGCTAAAATCATTAGGATTGCGCCGAGCGAAATCCGATTATTTGAAACATTTTTAGCGAATATTGGAATGCAAAATTCTTTAAAACTACGCACTTATACAAATTGTTGTTGCATCCACGGATTGATCTGTTTAAGGCAAATGTGAAAACACAGCAGAACGCTTAGTGCTATAAACGCTGCAAAAATTCGAACGTATCCGAACGAAATCTGAATTTTAAGCTAGCCTCGCTTTAAGTGCCTTAAGTTCAAAATCCCTTAAAGGGATGTTGAGCTAAAAACCATGATGGAAAATAAAATGAGCGGATGTTGAGCTAAAAACCATTATGGAAAATAAATTAAGCTATTTGCAAAAATGTGACGGTATTTATTCTTATAAATAGATTTCCCTTTCTAATAATAATTAAATAAAATGAATGAAAATGTGTGTAAAGAGACGTGTTACGAGGTGTAACAATTCATCCGTAATATTTACTTTATAATTAGAGAAATATGTACACTTTGTATGTAACAGTTTAAAGTAACAAAGGACTTATTTGCGCCAGTGTATGCATAAGCATATTTCTTCGTTCTGTAACTCCTTTTAGCTAAAATGTATTGTGGGCAGGTGGGTGATCTGAATAGATGGAATATCTGTGGCTCATAATCAAGTAGTGACAATTTTTCACAAAGGTTAACCATCAGGCATGCAGGGCCCGGCCACAGGGTGGGCGCTGCTGCCTTCCTGTCAATCCTAGCGTAAAGGAATTTAGAACAGTTAAAATTATTTAAGAAAATGTGACCTGTTTTTTTTTTGACACCAAACACGAATATACCATAAATAGACATACTATACTGTCTGACTGTCGACTGTTAAGTGTGAAAACTGGATGACATGTTGCAAAAGTGGTGCCATGTAATAAAAGTCCAACAAATGTTAATTGCACATTCATGTAAGGAGCCGACGATTCGGAAGCGTATTATTTCATGTAGTTTTGTTCAATCGTGAAGTTAAACCATCGTCACTATGTATCTGTTTATTGATAAATAAACGTTGCATTCAGGCGTTCAGTAATCAACTTCAAAATCATAAGGTTTAATGCTTTTGAAAATATAAAATAAGCCACGAACTATATCCCGTGTAGTGAAGACCGCGTATACTCTCCTGCTTTGTCTGTTTGTCAGGGCGCTACCAACAAGTGGAGATGGGGGTCCAACCGTGAATTTTAATGTTAAAGGCCATCTATCGTGATCAAAATTTGGCGGTGTATTCCCAAACAACAGTAATTGGCCTATCAACGTAAGGGCACATTATACCATTGTGTTTCGAGCAATCAAAACACACGAATTTAATTCAAATTACCTCGTGCGTTGGAGACGATAACTGGCCTTTAAGATTCAATAACTGAGGGGTCTATTTTTGTAATATTGGGCTCCAGACCCCCAATTATCAACCGTGCTTACGGCACTGGGGGGAGAAGATTGGGCTACTGGGTGGGAGAAGATCAGCCCACTGGGTGAAAGAAAATTGGCCTACTAGGTGGGTAAAATCAGCCCACTGGGTGGGAGAAGATCAGCCCAATGGGTGAGAGAAGATTGGCCCACTAGGAGGGTGAAGATCAGCCCACTGGGTGGGAAAAGATCAGCCCACTGGGTGGGAGAAGATCAGCCCACTGGGTGGGAGGTGGGTGGGTAAAGATTCAGCCCACTGGGTGGGAGAAGATCAGCCCACTAGGTGGGTTAAGATCAGCCCACTGGGTGGGTAAAGATCAGCCCACTGGGTGGGAGAAGATCAGCCCACTGGGTGGGTGAAGATCAGCCCACTAGGTGGGTAAAGATCAGCCCACTGGGTGGGAGAAGATCAGCCCACTGGGTGGGTGAAGATCAGCCCACTGGGTGGGTGAAGATCATCCCATTGGGTGAGAGAAGATCAGCCCGATGGGTGGGAGAAGTTCAGCCCACTAGGTGGTGAAGATCAGCCCGCTGGGTGGGAGACAATCAGCCCACTGGATGAGAGAAGATCAGCCCACTGGATGGGAGAATATCAGACCACTGGGTGGGTGAAGATCAGCCCACTGGGTAGGTGGAGATGAGCCCACTGAGTGGGTGAAGATCAGCCTACTGGGTGTGTGAAGATCAGCTCACTGAGTGGGTGAAGATCAGCCTACTGGGTGTGTGAAGATCAGCTCACTTGGCGGGTGAGGATCAGCCCACTGGGTGGAAGAAGATCAGCCCACTCGGTGGAAGATCAGCCCACTGGGTGGGATAAGTTCAGCCCACTGGGTGGGTAAAGATCAACCCGCTGGGTGGGTGAAGATCAGCCCGTTGGGTGAGAGAAGATCAGCCTGCTGGGTGGGAGAAGTTCAGCCCGCTAGGGGGTGAAGATCAGGCCGCTGGCCGGGTGGGTGAAGATCAGCTCACTGGGTGGGAGAAGATCAGCCCACCGGGTGGGTGAAGATCAGCCCGCCAGGTGGGTGAAGATCAGCCCGCTGACCTCAGTGATGATGTCAGCCTCCAATAGGTGATTCCAAACATCACTTTTAATATCTAGGTGTTTTTTTGGAAACATGGAGTCAGACCCCATCCCCCCCTATCCCCCTACCCCCCCCCCTCCTCTCTTTTTCCCCTTCCTTTCCTCCACTCTTTTTCTATGGTTGGCCATGCGGGTCATAACATATCCTAATATTACGCCGAAGAAAAATAAATTCTTACGTGGTAACAATCAGTTCTTACGTCGTAACAACTGAACAATCCATTTCATACGTCTAAAACGGGTCGGAAACAGCCAATTGGCGACCCGTCTTAAACGTGCGAAATGGAATTGTTACGACGTAAGAACTGATTGTTACGACGTAAGAATTGATTTTTTTAAGGCGTACTATTAGGAGACGTTATGACCCGCAAGGCCAACCATACATCCATGTGCGCCCATCTGAGATTAGAAATGCATTGCCCTTTGTGCATCCTGCGTTTTAAAGCAAATACTAATTAAATGAACAAAAATACACAACAACTTCAGTATGCAGATATGTAATCCGGCCATGTCTGTATGTGGTAAATTCGTATTATCCCCAACCTGAAGAAGCTTATTTAGCATGGCAGGCACGTTGGATTTACATCATGCATGTATAGGCTGATGACGGGCTTCCAGTGCACAAGGCTTCACAACCTCGCAATATCATACACCAGAGACGTATTTCAAATGATGTTGTTGTGTTTAGAATAATATCCCAATTGTTTTAAATGATCAGTTTGATAGGAATAGTAAGATGATAAGAGACAGATGATTACGAAAGCAGTATTTCCTTTCCCGACTTTTTTATTTTTTTATTTTAGTGTCATGGGATTTTAAAATTCAAAATGTCGGCGGAGTGACATCAATATGATTGTACTCCATTTACTTTAATTTTCATCTAGTCTGAATTGATCAAAATGATATACTTTCATTGATCGTTAACTCTTCTTCTCTTCAAAATTAATTCAAGTAATAAACGACAAAGCAGATTACATCAATAACACACAAACTGTTTGATTAATCTGTAAAATTAACCATTATACCATGTATACTGAAATTCGTATTATATGAGTATGGCATAGGGGTCAATAAAAAAAAGATAATAATAATAACATTCATGTTCATATCTTATTCCATTTTGAAAGTGTTACATTTTAACGATTTTAACAGCGTACTGAATAGTGACCTCGCAAAGTACATCGTGATTTCATGCTTGCAGATCCAATTATGATGTTTTCTTTGAAAATTAATTGCCGCTTTCTAAAATGTTGGGAATATTTCTTGTTTGATTATTTATGGGGTATAACATGCACTTTAAAAGAACATTCTTTGCCAATCTGCTCACTCATGTATATACGTACGTAACACTCTAAATGAAAATAAAATATATATCATTTTTATTGGTTTGAACTTGTTGAAGACTTTAGTTGTCAGAATCGACCGGAAGTTGGAAAACTTTGCAAAACTGCAAGTCCTTCTTTCTTTGATCGTGTTTCGCAATAACAAAGTATTCTACAATACCTTCTTTCAATTTTTATCTTTTTGTAGAGTTTTCTACAGTTCTTGATGTATTTCCTTTTTTTTCGTTTTATCAAAAAGAAGAAACCTATGTAAAGTGTGAGATAAAGGAACATTTTCGGGTTGTGAAGAAAAACATTTTTTTCGGGGAAAAAAGCTGAACTTTCTAGCAAGGCGAAAGAATATGAAAATTACCGTGACGTGTTGCATAGACTAGACTGGACTGATATTTCAAACAAATCATATACTTTGTAATGTGTACACGAACAACATAGAACGTAAAATATTATTGTATTTTGAATTATAAAAGAGAGTTTAATGATATATTTCAATAATAGAATAATATTAATTATGATCTGCAAGGCATGACATTAGAAATTAAAAATACCAGTAAGTCCTTAAAAATATTTTTTGCACAAATTTGCAGCGAGCCGAACAAACATTTTTTAGAGAACTTTTTATTGAGGAACGTTTTGCATTTTTAAAAATGCCAAAATGATCCTTACTTTAAACCGCACAAGCTTTTTTGATTTTTCGAGAAAAAGCCTCTGTGGCGAAACGATATGACAATATCCATGGTGTGATTCATATATACACTGGTAAATATAAATACATTGTACAGTGTTTAGACATGCAGTTATCAGACAGCAAGGACGGTCACTTTTCAACAAATTGGTGAAACCTTTAAAATGTAATAACTCTTAAACGGAATATGATATCAACATAATTTTAATATGTTTATTTAATCTATTAATAGTCCTCTATCGAATCAATAAAAATTAACGGGAATGTTCCTTTCACTTTTTAAAGAGCAGATATCATGTAAACGTGGATAGAAAATATACTACGATCCAACGTTTCTGATTGGTCGAAATATTTCCACAATTAACGACAAGTCAATTAATTACCGCCGCGGAAGTAACGTTACTAGTGTGTATCGGATTAATTGGTGGCGGGCAGGGGCGTAAATACCAGGGTTGTTAGGGTGTCGCTCCACCCCCTCCCCCAACCCCAATTTTGAGACTCGTCAGTAAAATTAGAGATAAGTTGGTAAATCTGATATTATTTCGGTAAAAATATCGATTTTGATCATTAACTCTTTAACCGGGAAACTGTTTTAAATATTTTTAAATGGGATGCTAATTTGAGGTCGTCGGTAAATCTTATACCCCCCCCCCACCCTCCTCACCCCGATAGAATGTAAATTACCATGTTCATTTACAGTTTGTCCAGTTTATCATTCATTCGATGACAAAGTTTTGCAGAAGCATATATTGGCATCTGAACATTGGGCCTTTCGGTATCGGGTTATATTGAGAACTACGTCCGGTGTACTCTCATCTCGCTGATGATATCTATGATTCAGAGCGTTATATACATTATGTTCAATCTCCATCATACAGCCATATGTTGTTACATGCATCAGACTGTCAGAAAGATACAATTGTAACCTTTTAAAGGAATACACCCTTGGATTTTTAATTTTTCATTTATAATTAGAGAAAATTTGTAGAAACAAAATGTCAACTATGTTAATATCTAATTCCGTTTAGAAGTAATAACGATTTAAAGAGTAGACAAATGTTCTTAAAAACACCTCGTACAGTATGTCCTTCAGCTTGGTGATGTCATCAAGGCAACTTCAACACAGTTTTCATGTATTTCTTATCAATTTAATCATACTTTTTTCCATTATCGAACAGCATGTTTGGTTCATAATAGAGATAGAGTGGAATATAATTTACAAGAAAACATTTGGGTTTTTTCTTGGAGTACATCACATTTTTAATGAGAAACAAATCCATATCATTTTTAAGGAAATACAAAACACGTTTGGTTGAAATTATCTCTATGACATCACAGATGTTGCCAATCAGTCACTTTTGTCCAAATTCAAAAAACTTTAAAATTTTGTAAGTTCTAAACGGAATAAGATAATAACATAGTTTTTTTCACCACTTTGTTTCTAAAACCTTTCTCTGTCATATATGAAAAAAATGAAAATCCATGGGAATATTCCTTTAAGAAAAAGTTTAATTTTCTCGTAACAATTATCCCATGTGAGAGATATTCCTGTATGATAAGATAATTGGATTATCAAGTGATAGATCTATATTTATCCAGCTCTAAAACTGGTTGGCTGGTGAAGGGAGGGTGGGAGGTTACCGGGTATTGCTTGTCTTTAAAGGAATATGCCCATATTTTTCATAACTTTCCGTAAAAAAAAGAAAATATTTGGAAACAATTTAGTACAAAAATCATGTTGACATGTCATTCCTACCAGGAAATATTCAAATTTTAAGGTTCACAAAAAATGCCCATAAAACGAATAGGAAAAGGCTCAGTATGCAGGTATGACATCATTACAACACATTCTTCCACAAAGTGTATGTATTTCATTAAAATCTATCATCCTTTTTTATTAGTAATACCTGCTAGAAAAATAAATTGATGAAAGTTAGGTATCTATATACATTGCCAAATAAACCCTACGTCAATAACTTTTGGAAAATTGTTTCTAATCATACAGACAACCAAATAACGTTCACAGAAATACATAAGCATTTGCAAAGGAATTGCCTCTATGACATCATCAAACACGAATTCATCATACTGTACAAAAACTATAAAATGCAATTGGGAAATCTTTACAAATCCATATCTTCTGAACGGAATATGATATCAACTTGATTTATGTACCAAATTGGCTCTGAAAGTATGCTCTTTCAAACAAATTTTAACAAAAACCATGGAAATATTCATTTAACATGCGATTTTGCCAAAAGTGGCTTAATTTCATAGCCTTTTTAAAGAAATTTGGAGGTGGGGGGAGGGAGGCAAAACATGCAGAATGGATATATTTTCTCCACACTATTGATCAAGTTCGTGCATTATTTGAATGTGGCATCTTCATACATTTAAAAGCACTTTCCAGCGGGGAGGTGGATGGGGCGGATGTGCGTAAAAAGTATTGCACATTTTGACAAATTTGGCCACATTTCCCAAAAATTAAAGAAAATTTCCCGAAATGAAATAAATTTCTCGAAAATTGGAAAATTTCCCAAAATTGAAGCAAATTTTACAAAAATGAAAGACATTTGACAAAATTTCCTAAAAATTGAAGACAACTTCTCAATAATTGGAGAAACATTCCCGAAAATGAAAGAAATTGCATCAAAATTAAAGCAATTTTTTTTAAAATAAACGACATTTGAAATTGAAAGAATTTTCCTAAGAGAACTCAAATGTTAAAGAAATGTTTCCGAAAAATGAAACAAATTTTACGAAAGTGACGGAAATTTTACGAAAATTGAAGCAAATTTTACAAAGATGTAAGGAATTTTACGAAAAGTGAAGGAAATTTCCTGAAAATTGTAGACAACTTCTCAAAAATTTTCCGAAAATGAAAGAAATTGCACGAAAATGTAAGCAAATTTAACAAAAATGAAGAAATTTGACAAAAATCGAAAGAAATGTTAATGGAAATGGTGGAAAATCTACAAAAATTGAGGGAAATTTCCCGTAAATTGAAGTTAACTTCCAAATATTGAAGAAGAAGTTTTCCGTTTTTCAGAAAAGTGGGGATATTGACGAAATTTTCAAAAATTGAAGCAAATTTGACAAAAATTACGGACATTTAACAAAAATCAAAGCAAAGTTTACAAAAATTAAGGTAATGTTTCGAAAATTGGAAATAAGATTTCCCGAAAAATGATTGAGATTTCCCGAAAATTGAAGAAATCCGGAACAAAATATATCAATAATGGTATCTGACTTTTAATTTATTACTTAAGTTATCTTGATATTCATATTGGGGAAATCCCACCCCGCCCTCACTTATAATGTTAAAAAAGGCTATGCTTAATGTGAGCCTAAATTTTCATAAAGAGACCAACAAATTGGCTGAAAGGCGATGTCACTTTTGCTGAGAAAACTTAAAGAGAATGATATAAAGCAGTAAAGTCACATAATCCTTATTTCATATGATATATAAAAACAAATCTTTTAATCAAGTTTCATACTCCTCGAAGCAATCCAACACATATTTACCTTCGCCAACGAAGTTGGACAGTGGTTATGTTTTAGCCACTGTTTGTTTGTCTGTTTGTTTGTTTGTCATCAAGATATCTCAATAAATGTGATTGGATTTTGATTAAATTTGGCAGATTTAGGTTAAAGAGGCAATATCGTCATATGTGCACAATATTTAGAATTCCTTTCAAATTTTTTGATTGGTTGAAATTTTGCTGCGCGATTCGTTGTCTCGTATTGCAAGTAATATAGTTATTTAAAACGCCTTGGGGGTCACTACACGAGATAGCCCAGATGATTGCGGCGATCGCAAGGAACGCATTTTTTAAATCATGTCGTGAGTTCCAGCCCCGGTAGAATCGTTTATCTTCTTCTTCTTTTTTCTCAGTAATTTTCATTTGGTGACTATCATTGTAGTATTTTAATACTAAAATTTCACTTTCGCTTTCTGACAAAAACGCATTGAAATAAAACAAAAAAGTTTCTCGTCACAGTAACGTAATGCGCTGTGTATGTAATTCTGCACACACAACGTACATGTTAGTGTCTGGCTGTACTGTATGGTACAAACAGACAGAGGATCGGATCTTGCCTCCACAACCGGAGGTGACGTCAAAATAAAGTATCCCCAATTTTTACCGTATTTTAACCTTTCCAATAGAATGTTCTGAACAATGAACTCATGCCATGAAAGAACAACAGTACAATTGGATTCAAGGAAAATCAAGCAAAGTGGGCTTTGGTATCAAAGAAATCAAAACAATTGGTTTCTGCCATGAATGAAATTGATAAACGTGATTCTACCCAGAATAGAGCTCAAACAATTGAATGCTTAGCATGAAACAAACTGAAAACAATGATCACAAGTGATTAGATTCAAGTGTTTAGAATGCGAATGGCACAATAAAGGATCAAAAGTGGGAAAGAGATTGTTTGGGGTTATAACTTTGTGGGTGTTGGGTTTCTGAGGTAGATTGTATTCCGGTGGGGAATCAACTGGAGGCGGCAGTATGCGCTCTGCAGAGTGCTCTAATTTGTAAATTGATTACAGATTTAAATGCTACCACTTTGGGAGCCGCTATTTATAATTTAAACATGCAAAAATTGATGTCATTTAACCAATATGATCAGTTCGGTCCACGCCCCCAAACGGGAGATCTCCCAATCGGAAATTTGTTGTCATCATTACCCACAATTCATCTTTTCAAATTCAAATCTCTCTAAAGAAATACATGACGCTAATATTCAGATATAGGTTTAAACCAAAGGTAGAAAAAATTCATGTGAAATGTTGTCATTTTATTGGTGCAACAGAACGGTGAAATTATTTTCACCAGGGCAAATTTTATTTTCACCAGAGAATTTAAAAGAAAACGCTGGATTAAAAAATAAGGGCGTATTTTATTGGAGTCTCCCAAATAATGCAGTGCGTGTCTTGCATAGGCTTTTCATACAGCTTTTTTGGATTTGAATATTCATAGCTTTGCTGTGCTGTCAATCATGCACACAGGCCTAGCTGTCAAATGCACAGGAAGTTTATTTCGTTACAATATTTTCTTGTAAACGTATTCACCCAATAAGCTTTACTTGGAGTTGGCGTCTTTCCACGGTTGGAACGCCTTTCAATGGTCATTTGGTAATAAATCAGCGACGACTTCGTACGTCGAGTCTTATTGTGTCGTTAGGCAACTGTAATAACATTATAACATTAGGACATGATGTTTTGAAAATGGGTTTATTAGTCTAACTTTACAGTCAAATACTCATATTCATACGTTACTACATTAGCCAAATCCTCCTAGGCCCAGGCTTCTTTATTGGCTAAAAATATCAAGCTTGAAGTTAACTTAGGCCCTATAATTTTGTCACTGTCGTAGTACCAAAAGAAGAGAAGATTGGAAGGCTTAACATGTGCAGACGTTCAAACATAGTGAACGTTCGATCTAGAGCACTCAGTGAGTGAACGAACTCTCATTGAGAGTACTTGGCGGGTGAACGAACTTTCATTGAGATTAAATTAATGAAAAAATGGGTCTCAGATTTGATTGGATGTGGACGAAATGCCCACAAATTATCACAAAAAGACGCCCTTACTTTTCGGTCGATAGTTCCTTTAAAGTAATCTTTAACCTATATTTTAACCTTTTTCGTCACCAGGAAAAGCTCAAATAATACATAAGTATTAATTTCATTATCATTACCAAAGTATACAACTTAAGAATTACACAATTTAAAAAGCAAAATTTGTTTATTAGCAACAGTTTAGATTATGGTCACATGCGCGTGTCTCGACAGTCATGAGATCGCCTGATCGGGAGCGTGGACCGGACTGATGATGCTGGAATGCCATTATTTCTTTATAAGCTACCTCAAGTTTTCTAGCTTATGACATGCTGACGTGTATGAAATATTGTTTCCCCTTTTTTAGGGTCGAGGACATATTTTTTTACACATAAAATTATCAAAACTTGCTCTTAAAATTTTGTGTCACATCATTTTGGAATAAAAACTTCCATTATAATCCTTATTTCCCTGTCAGTCATTTGGGGAAATAGTGTTATCATGCATGTCATCAGGTCATACACGGTTTCATTGCAGCCTCCATCAGTCCACGATGCCATGTGTCGACTTTCAAAACGGTCATCTGACCGTCTTTAAATTTAATCACTGGAGATTCATGTTGAATAGTGTTGCTGAGTACTGATCCATCCGATTCATTAGGCTGTCGAGCTGTATCACCACCGTCGGTGCCATCCCACTGGTCCGAAGGCCCAAAACTCCGAAGGTTCAATAGTCCGAAAGAAAAGGCCCACTAGTCCGATGATACGATACTCCAAATAGTCCGAAGGCTTGATTGTCCAAAGGTCCAATAGTTCGAAGGCTTAATAGTCCGAAGGTATACTCTAATCCTAACTTTCAGACTATTGGGCCATCGGAGAAGTGAACCTTTGGACTATCGGACCCTCGGACTAGTGAGCCTTTTCTTTCGGACTAGTGGGCATTTATTTTGGACTATTGAACCTTCGTACCATTGGGCGGACACCAGTGGGCGGACACCATACCGTCAAGCTGTATGAGTTGCATCTGTGCATACTGCAAGGTTCTGTCGATCGGGAGCTATCTGGGGGTTGAATCCCACCGCTGCTGCTAATTGTAGCGTGAGCCGTATGGTTGATCATACTACAGATAAACGACATCAACTGATCAAGGAAAAACAAAGACAACGATCTGCTAAGTTTATACACTTTATTACTGCAACTGCTTTCATATACTGAACTATATATCTTTTACATCATTCTGATTTTCGCATATGAATACAAGAACCAATCAGGATGCATTTTACAGTTTATCAGATATCTGTTACATCATTCTGATTTTTGCATATAAATACCGATTCTTTTTCTTCTAACCCAGGCCCCTAAATTTATCAAATATAAAAACAGTTCCTTGTCAGTTCAGGGTTTCTGGCCTCGTGTCGACCTCTGACACGTCGTGTATCTCACTTCAACAGGCATACCGGGGAGAGAGTTTATTCTATTCCGCATCAGGTCAGTGTCAGCAGGTCATTTGTCTATTACTCACACCCAGTTTACCTTGCAATTTTTTTGATTATCTGATCATAAAAAATAAAAATAGAATAGTTATTAAAACATGATTTGCTTGTTACATCACCTTCTGCAGACCAAATTTGGCTAATTCATTATGCAGTTATGGCGGTGTTTAGCTGAGGTATATATATACAGCTGCATGTAGATATAACCATGCATGTGCTCTTTTTTTAAATGAATATTCTAGTGAAAGAAATGACTGGTGCGTCAATCGACGGCAAAAATGCAATCCATAGCAGAAGCTGCGCTATACAGGTTTAAGTTTAATAACAAAAAAAATAATGAAAAGAAATTGAATAAAAGTATCCCTTTGGAAGTAAAAATTTCCCTTCAAATCATATATACAAAAATTGCTAATGAACCCAATTTTACTTTACAAACTTTCCGAGGGCGAATAAAGGCAAAGCGAACTTTGGCCTACACCAGTTCCACAATTTGTTTAAGGTGGTGGGCCAGATGAATTGGCTAGTCAGCTGGTGGGCCAAATGGTCATATCATGTAAAAAAGACCTGAATATAACCAATCAAATTTTCCTTCCAAAAACTTGAATTTCTGAATAGCAAATATGAACAAATAAATAAAGGGAATCGCTGGCCTTTCTTTTTACATTATTTAAATGGCCCATAACTCACTTACTTTCGACCACCATGTACTTAATCAAAAAATTGTGGTACTGGTGAGCCAATTTTCATATGATTTGAAGAGAGAAATTAACTCTCAAATTTCTGTCTCTGCTAGACCTTATTCCCCCACTGCCCCCCCCCCCCCTCCCCACCCAAAAAAGACAACAACAACAAACAAACATACACACCCTTCCCATTCAGATAATCGCAACTTGTATTTTAAAAATACCCTGGGTCATCGTCTCTGATGAAATCGGCCGGCGGGCGACTTGACCAGTTGACCAAAGAAAAACTGTTAGTCTCTTGGGCCAGCAGAGCACAGTCGAATTGATTCACTTGATCAATCCTGCTAGGCCGAAGTTACTTAGTCTGTTAGTCATTCAGTTGGAAAACAAATCATTTTCAATTATTTTCTAGGCATTTTCCGGGAGTTATATTTTAAAGATGTGATGATGATGGAATTACCATGTCCCATAACCTGCCGGATATTAACTTATTAACTATTTAACAAACTGCTCAATTTCTGTGCTGTCAGCACCATGCAGCCTAATTACAAACAAAATGTCATTTGGTTTAATATTTAAAAAGGTGAACGTGTTGGAAGCACACTAAGATGTTAAGCGTGTATATATTATTATAAAATGATAAGAGAAAGTTTGAATGGAAGAAAATTAAAGATGTTAATCTGTTAATTATAAATAGGCCTGGTATGGAGTGACGAATTCACGCCAATGGGCGCCTCTTATTTCGATGTAATTTTTTTAATTGAAAAAAGAAAGATGTATACGATGTCAAGCAGTTGAAATTGAGTTGTGCAACACGGCGTTTTAAGGCCTTGTCATTTTGCATGCTGCTTTCATGCGGCAATTTACAGCCGTATACGTAACTGAAATAGTGGTAGTATGTAGACAGCGTAGGGACCAACCCAAATATCATCAAAGGTCCAAAAACTATGTTTTCTTTAACTTTTAAAGGGGAAAATGGCTATGGTTACAACTCCGGGTCAGCCTTCGAATTTGATCGAGTTATGAAGTCCCCTAACCGATCATCTAGTTGCGCATCGATCCCCCGCCCCCTCACCCACCCCCCTCTCCTCTCCGAAAATTCCAATCAGTATTTTTTCAATACTAATTTATCTATATCTCTCTCCCGACAGATTAAAAAATACCGACGGGGCAAAAGGAGAGGATTGTAGCTCTTGGCCTAAGTTGCGTAGGAAGGGGCATCAGCCCGGTGTAGCCATTCAACAGAAAGAGTCAAAATGCAATTTTTTGATTTTGAAATCCTTAGACGCCCGGAAACAGTTTTCAGGCTTTCCTGGCTGAGAATGGGACTTTTAAAGTCCTATCTTGGTGGTTCGAGGTTGGAACTGATTGGGAATATGCAAGTCATCATGAAAAAGAATAAAATCATACTTAAAGCTTGTCCTCCAACAGTTTTAATAGAACATGAGGTCACTGTGCACCATATACACGGTCTCCCTCCCGATCAAGTTTTGAGTTCATTTTGGTTGGCGCACCTTAAAGATTGAAAGGGCCAAATTCGTTGTCAAGATGAAAAACCGAGAGGGCCCAACGAGATTCCATGCACATTTTCTCCATTGAATATGAACTAATAAATCTATCTGTTTGGTGAGCCCGACTTATGTTGCTTGCTATCAGGACGGGCCCACTATCTTATAGTTTTAGTGGGTGCGACTTATGATTGAAGGGTCATAAGAATAACAAGAGGCAGGAAGAAAGGCCCAATAGTTTTTTGACATATATGACTGAAGGAGCCCCATCGTGATAGAAAGGAACGGCCTATTTATCTATCTGTTTGATGGGCGCGGCTTAAAATTGAAAGGCACGTCATGATAGCAAGAGGCACAGAAAGGAACGGCCCGGCATCCTGGATATGAAAATAATAAAGAGTTCACGGGCCCTGATTGGTTACTGTTTGTGCCTTATATATTACTACAAAGCGCCTCGCCTGATATCATCATTTAGTCATTAGTGATAGACCTTAGCCTGGTGTCCCTGATGTAAGTTTCCAATTTAGGGAGTATAGAATTGTGCTCTTCCACTGATGCATAAATTTGGGTATCGTCAGCATATATCATGCTGCTGACACCATGGGAGAACATATCATGCTGCTGACACCACGGGAGCATATATTATGCTGCTGACACCATGGGAGCATATATCATGCTGCTGACACTATGGGATTATCGGCAGCATATATCATGCTGCTGACACCATGGGAGAATATATCATGTTGCTGACACCATGGGAGCATATATCATGATGCTGACACCGTGGGAGCACATATCATGCTACTGACACCATGGGAGCATATATCATGCTACTGACACCATGTGAGCATATATCATGCTGCTGACACTATGGGATTATCGGCAGCATATATCATGTTGCTGACACCATGGGAGCATATATCATGATGCTGACACCATGGGAGCATATATCATGCTTTCATTATTTATTAGAAAATATTAAATAGATTGTAAAGAAATACACAATCTGTACTGGGTGTATGACATCATTTTTCGAGAGTATGAACAACATGGTCGCTGCCATGTAAGTTTATATGACATAATCAATGCTTCAATAAACTAGAAAATATATGATAAATTGTTTTGTACGATGTGAATTTCTTCAGATGACTTATAATTATTTCTATCATATCAAATGAAAAAAAAGCCAGACTTGATATCCCCTTTAATCGATCCATTAATTAATCAAACAAATGTAACGCAATCCAACTAACGTCAATATACTGAGAATGACCGTCATCCTTTAATCTGATATCAATTGAATGAATTTGAAAGAAAAAAAATCTATACGTAATTGTTTAGACGCTTTTTGGGTGTCCTCCCACTGGTCCGAAGGCCCAATAGTCCGAAGGTTCAATCGTCCGAAATAAAGGCCCAATAGTCCGAAGGTTTAATAGTCCGAAAGAAAAGGCACAATAGTCCAAAGGTTCAATAGTCTGAAGGCCCAATGGTCCGAAGGTTCAATAGTCTGAAGGCCCAATAGTCTGAAGGTTTATCGAACCTTCAGACTATCAGACTATTGGGCCTTTGGATCAGATATCTTTTCCTGAAAATGTATGTTAATACTGGCTAGCAGTCTAGGGTATCTGTAATGGCTGAACGGAGGCAGACTGGCAGAAGCAGTGGAACATATTTGAAACTTTTGTAGGCTGTACCGTAGCCGATGTTGGTCGGTTGATGAAATAGGCAGGGAAATATTTTTGTGAGTCAATTGGTGAATCAGAACTATTGGCTATCAGGCTATGCAATTTTCAATTTTCATTAGAGGCCATCATTAAACAACATTATCCACAATGCAACACAGGATCATAATTCTTATATCCCAGTGTGTGTGTGTGTGTGTGTGTGTGTGTGTGTGTGCCACCCCAACAACTAGGTGTCATTTTTCGTAATTTACAGTAGTGCAGATGCCAAAAAATGTATCGGTTATTTCACATGCTAGTGCAAGTTTTTAACAATAATATCAAAATTTGTATCCCAGTTAACTATTGCAGGTGTCAAAATCAAAAATCTAAATTAACTACTCTCATACTGCAGTTATCAAAATCGCATGATACTGAGGGTACCAAAAAATGTCAAACCCCCCCCCCCTTACCCCTCCTTTCTTTCCCACCCCTGGACTTTAATATGAAACAAACCTAAAGCTGCAGAGGTTTAACTTTAGTTTTCCATAAAAGAGGGACTAAATACATGATATAGCGTCTTTCTTTAGGCCTGGAAATTAATAGACTTTAAACCTTTTAACATTCCACAATTATAATCATGCATGTACGCAATTAATGGAAGTGAGGTCAGTAATTTTTGAGTAAAAATAATTTGAGGTAATCGTTGTTTTAAGGACTCTCATTGGGCGAATAAGAATTGATGTTAGCGCTCAGAAGATTTTCTAGAATCCTAAATGAATGGAATATTTAGTGATACTGTTTCCTTGGACTGTCGGAGCTCATCCATTTCCGAATCATGCTGTCATGCGACCTTGTATTATGCCGAGTCCTTCGGTGCAGTCATCGACACCCTCCGAGTGAGTCAATAATGCCCCCGAGTTACCCCACTTGAATGATGAAATAAGATACAATAGGTCAAATGAAAACAGAAACCCCAATTCACAGTACGTGCCTCGATACCTACGCAAGGTAAGCCATGACACATTCATCAACAACAAAAACACACATTCATGTTGCCCACGCTAATTATAACACAAAATCAATCTCTTCTTCTCTGGGCCGCGCATTCGGTATTGCTGTACTTTTATTTAGGATATTTCGAACTGGTAGCCATTTCCCGAAATGATGGCCAAGAAATAAGAATGATTCACTGTGTTTCGCTTCACATTTTGCACAGTGAAGCTCTGTGGATTTCCAGATATCCCAGATAAGTGGTATGTTTGTAAACATTTCGTCGTAAAAAGCAACTGCACTATTCAGCGTGATTCATTGCATGGTCAAATAGAGCATTGTTTGCCAACAAACCGAGAGTTCATTCAACTTGTCGAGACCAAGGTCCACTGCTTGAGTACATACATCAGGATTGCCAGGTCGAATCGGCCAAATCGGGCCAAAAAACGGCCAAATCAGTATTCAATGATCATTGAAACCTGGAGCTATTAACTGATGATTGAAAGAAGAATCAAATGATGTAAAATACAAGATAAAGATAGATATTTGGTTTCGCTTGACACAACATTTTTCACAAAGTCAAATGGAAACAAATATAATTTGACTGTATAGGCTATTGAGTTTCAATGCTCTGATATCACAAATGCTCAAACTAGATGTACGTGAAAATCTTTTATGAGAATAACTTTAGCTTAGCAAAATATTCAAAACGTCCAAATTTGACAGGTACTAAACAAATTTTACCGGCCAAACATGTCTCAAAACAACCCAATTTGGCATATTTGGCCGGTAATAGGCCAATATGGCAATTCTGGCATGCATATGCTATGTAAATATGCATATCAGGAGTTGGTAGCAAAAATCAGTTAATAAAAAAAATAAAAAAAGCCAAATCAAAGATTTAAAAACATGAAAAAAGCCAAACTAAAATCAAGTCAAGAAAATTCAAAAGGGATCGGCCACTGATGGGTCAGAGGCTTTTCTGGGAGGGGTCAGATGTATTGAACAACAACAAAAATGTTGTTACGTAACTTCCACAACTTGCAAAATATCACGTGGTCTGAATGTTGTCAGAAAATATTTGTTTAACTTTCTTTTTATACTAAGTCATGCAAAATCCAAATTTAAAAAAAAAAAGCCAACTATTTTTTTTTTGGCGACCAAACAACTGCCAACAAATTTGGCTTCTAAAAAGCAATATACCACCTCAGCAGATTATGATCCCATATAGTCATTGTGTAGTTCTCTGGTCTAATGAAGTCTAGCTTCAGCTTTGTTTGAGGAGGGAAGGGAGATCGGCATACCGTTACGGTGGTCGAATAAGAAAGCTTTAAGCTTCATCCCATACAGCCATAACCTTTTGTCTTCAGCTTCTATGACCATGGTAATGCATCTCTACCTTCTTTTTTTTTACTTATCTTCAGCATCAACTAGTCAACAACATCATCCTACACACCCTATCCCAGTCTCACTTGATGATAATGATTTCAATGACTATTCATTTATTCCCATATATCTGTATATTTATTTGTCAAATTATAACCAAGCATATGTGGAAGCTCTTTGAACCATGTCACCAAAACGTGAAGACAGTGCGAGGCCTAATTAACATTGAGCATCAACAGATCAACAGATTTATTTTCACTTATTCATTTACTTACTCCTTATTTACCTTTTGGGTAGCTTGCTTGGACATGGTTGCTGCTTTTGACGAAGCAATATTACTTTCGTTTTAAGGAAGGGCAGGAGAGGCCTAAATCAACTTGAAACCTGTCAGTCAGGCAGTACTCTATGGCTCAAATACATCACGCCCGCATTCAAATATGCAAAACCCACTCCTCTGAAAGAAGACCTGGATGACATTTTCACTAAACGCGTACATAATATAGGCTGATATGTGATTTACGAGGGTGGGGGTGGGAAAAGGGAGGTGGGGGGGGGGGGGGTTGGGTGGGTGAAGAAGGTCGCCCAGACCTTTGTGCTGAAAATTCGACGTAAAAGTGACGACCACGTCCCAATACCTGTATCTCTCAGGAATTACGACCGTATGCAATGGACACGTTCGGGCAAAAAGCAGGGGCGCGTCCAGAAAAATACGTCGAATAGGGACGCCGAGGAGTGTGTGACGCCACAATTTAGGTAACCTAAATCATGGCTTCCAAAATTTCTTAAGGGAACTTTGCGCATATTTTGCTGTCCAACATTAATATAAGCATATCAGCGCAGTAACGTCGGCTTTTAAGAAGGTTGGGCAATGCATCTCCTTTCGGGTCAGGCTGAAACGGGCAGTTAAATGACCCAAACACCTTGAAAAGCAAAAGTGAAGGGACAGAGAAATGTAGTGATCACCGGATTAGAGATTATAAATGCAAAATGAATAAGTCATATCCCACCGGCACCGGGTGCAATTCGCAGACCAGGGAGCTGCCATATACGGCAGCCCCTTGGTCATAATAAAGAGTATTGGCATAGTCACGGGGTAATGGGCATCCGGACGGTGCTACCTCACTGGTCCGAAGGTTCAATAGTCTGAGGTTCTCAATGATCAAATACATTTGGATTCGTGAAATTCATAAACGAGTAACATTTTACACTATACAAAATAACCACCATAACAAAGTATAGTGAAAACATAATGTGTATCATTTGAAATAGTCAAAGAATTTAGCATAAGCTTTAATACCAAGGCGAAATTTTTCCACATTAAGTATAACAGAAAACGAACAGTGAAAATGGTTCCCTGTGGTACTGTTGATCTTACAAGAATAAATACAGAAATTGGCATGAAGGATACAAAAGTTAAGGGGGAAAACAATGTTATTAATATCACCAAAAAATACAAAAAATACTTTTAAGTTTACTGAGGACAAACGATGTCACGACTAAGGATTAAAGAAACGGCATCACTCCAAAGTTCAACAACAAGCTGACAATGGGGCAGTCCCAGAACAAATGGGATAAGGTCTCCTCATGTCTTACAGAAAGTCATAGTGGAGAGTCAATCAGACCGATCTAGTACAAAAAAACTATTCAGGTTAAGAATGCGATGAATAAAGCGGTATTGAAAGTATTGAAGCGTGGATTCCTTGGTAGACTTGAAGGTATAGAAAAAGTCTCGTTCCATTGAAGTTCAAAATTAAACTCATTTAACCATTTACGCACACACGAGGGAATGGTTTTGTGACTGTAACAAGTCAAGAATAAACAGCTCTATTTGAAGTTGAATGTCAGATATATAAAAGATATTTAATCTATTATGATTTGCATTACCTTAAACAAGTTCGCCAGAACGACAATATAATTTCCAAGTGGAGGGTAGCACATTAATGATACCAAAATAAAATACAAAAGTTGAAGGGGAAACTTTTAAACGAAATTCATTGACAAAGGTCAGAAAATCTAAGTTTGGTAAACCATCATTATCTAAAAAAGAACGTACACGACAGGCTCCTGCTTCATAAAGGGCCTTGTCAAAGGTCTTATTATCAATTTTTAAAGTAACTTGTTAAAAACTATTTGATTATTGAAATCATTATCAGTAATACAAAAAGTGTACGAAAACCAAAATTCACACACTTGTTTACTAAAAGTGTTACGAACATCAGCAAAATCATTAAAGATGCATGTTGCATCTAAAAAGAAAAGTATTGCCGTATTTACATAAAGTAATATTAAAGAAAACTTCCCAAATATTGTGGTTTGGCGAACATAACCGGCGAACCCAAGAACATTCTAAATAATAATGAAAGAGGCAATACGGACCATACCGCCGTCATTGATATCGTTGAAAAGGGCAGAATATTTTATCTTATGACGTTCTTTATTCCAAATGAAATCGAATAAAAGCTTATGGAGTTTTTTTAAGATTGATTTATTGATTGGTTGATTGGTTGATTGTTTGATTGATTCATGTGATTCGTGTATTTCTTTCTTTCTTTCTTTCTTTCTTGATTGATTTCCGCAACATAACGTGCGACAAATATTATAATGTACATGAAAAAACATATTACAAAGAAGTAAATAATTACATACAGAGCAGCATATTTCATTAAAATGGATACGCATGATTAATTTTATGTACAATTATTTACATGATAAAAAATATGCGGATGCTTAATTCCATCCACAGCCAATGAAAGGGATGGTATTAAAAGGTCAATAATTATCTAACAGATATCTTTTAAAAGCTGATTTAAAGGAATTGAAGGATCGCTGGGTACGTAAACACACATCTAAAGAATTCCAATACTTCGGGCCACTTATACGTAATGTTTTTTTGGTACAATGAAGAATTATATGTATTTTGATAAAAGTTATCCTTGTTACGTGTATTATGATGGTGAACATCGCTAACCTTTGTAAAAAAGAAATAGAGAATAGAAATTGGATGAAAGTAGATTATACTTAAACATAAAATATACCAAGTTGATAGTTGTGTAAATCAAATATGTTAAGAATACGGTTCTCCTTAAAAACGAGTGTGTTCACGGTGTGTTACATTGTTGATAAATCTTACAGCACGCTTCTGACGAATGAATATTGGATAGGTATTAACCCAGACAATAGAACAATAACTTAAGTACGGTAACATTAGAGTATTATATAATGAGAGGAGAATTTTATTAGAAAAAAGACCTTTAAATTTGAATAAAATACCAATTTTTTGGAAACAGTATTGTCTATACTTTCTGAACATGGGGTTTCCAGCTTAAATTTTCACCAATTATTACACCAAGGAATTGAGTAGAATGGACACAAGCGTTTCTATCATTGTCAATGAATACATTGGTATGGGAGAAGTCTTTTGATTGGGGTGAAAAATAATATAATTAGTCTTACATGTATTAAGGGATAACTTATTTAATTGAAACCATTCAAATATTTTATTAAGTTCGGTATTTATTACAGTTGCAGCTGTATAAGTGTATCTATGATAATAAAACAAATTAGTATCATCAGCAAAAAGAATGTAAGACATATGATTTGAAGCATTACTAATATCATTAATATAGATAAGAAATAAAAGGGGACCTAAAATCAAACTCTGGGGAACACCACATAAACTATTTGGATAATTTGATTTACCGCAAACCCAGTGGAACAAACTCTTGCCTATTTGTAAGATATGAGGAGAACCACTTAAATAATGTACACCTAATCCCATAATGATGTCATTTGTGAAGAAGAATTTGATAATTAACAAAGGCCTTTGATAAGTTAAGAAAAACACCAATACCATATTCATTACTACCTAAAACACTACCTATTTTATCAACTAGGTCAGTAATATGTGGAATAACTGGAACGAAAACAATTTTATTAAAGAAAAAATCATTGAATTTCTTAAGCAAAAATTGATATACACGATATATATACAATACGCTCCAAAACTTTTGAAAATAAAAGTAGAACTGAAATAGGTCTGTAAATCTTAGCACTTAGAGAACAACCGGAATTAAACTTCGGCAATTTTAAATTATCCGGCACAACTCCTGCTGATAGAGACAAATTGAAAATAAAACATAGTTGTTCTAATATACCAGTAATTATTTTCTTCACAATATTAACATGGAAGTTATCGCAACTCTGACTTTTATTACATTTAAATTTACTAACAATGGAATATATTTCATCACTAGTATAGGAAACTATAAAAAGACTATTGGGAAACGATATTTGCAAAGAAATGATTAAATATATATGGAACCGTGCTTAATAGCTCCATTATGGAACGTACTGTTGGAAGGTCAAAATGTATAAAAGTTCGGTGAGTCACTACTAATCGAGGAACCGCAAGTAGATTCTGTATGACGTCATCCTCTCTGAAGTCAAAGGCCTGTCTGTTCGAAATTTCTTGTTACCATACTATTGTGAAGTATAGCTGTATGTTTAAAGGTCATCTTTGCTTTACAAATTGTCCCAAAATGTTTTGTCAAAATAGTACTTAGGTGTTTCTTTGAAATCATCAGTGTGCTCTTAGATCTTCTTCTCGATAAATCTCCAAACAATTGCTTAAACGGTGGTCAAACATTACAAGAAAATTGGTCTCACTTATTACACAACAAAAGCACCAAAACACAACGGAAGGAAGGCATTGTGAGAGGATTACGTGAGACCTATTGAGTAAATAAATACATCTGCAAATCCCAGATAAAACATCCGATTGTTGTTCCTGTAATCGCCGGTGTTTTTATTTTTTTGTTTCTTTTTCTTTTTTGACAAAACCATTTCTTGTAATTGCTTGATCTTTGTATTGGAACTGGGCCATAACTAGGAGCGCGGGGCTATGACATGCGGTATGATCACTTAAAATATTGACACTGATGCATGGGTGCAGCCAGGAAGTCGACCATGTTGTTCTAAACCTTCACCCCTCCCCCAAAAGCTCGTCGAAAGGTCCAGAAATTTTAACGTTATGACCTTTTTTGGTTCAGAATGAAATATTCAGTTTTGCGCTTTCCTACAATCGCACTCAAAGCGCGTATCCCTTTTGTCAAATCGTCTCACATGCTGAAAACGTTTTGAAGTCCTCGAGGACTATTCTTAACCGCGCAGCCATTACTATGAATACCCCGCTCCGTTCCCTTATCTGTTTATGCTGAGCACCGAGCGAGAGGGCAGCGGGTCCCATTTTTCAGTCCTTGACTCAACCGGTAATAGTTTAAAGACCGCTATTTTTGACACAATTTGTGATTTAAAAAAAAAAAAAAGTAATTCGCAACCAACAATTGTTTCGTTCTACGCCCCCCCCCCCTTCCCCCATCCTCCCTCCATCCTCCATCCCTATCCAAGGTTGGCTACACCTCAGGGACGTACACCCCCTTTATCCTCCATCCCTATCCAAGGTTGGCTACACCCAAGAGACGTCTGCTATGCCGTAACTTAAGTAACATGCTGAGAAACATTATAACACACACATGGAATGACTGGGGCAAAACAAACCTAGAAATTCTTTCACATTTTGTTATAATTCATAGCAAAAACATGAAGAATTTTTTTTTGTTGAGTAATGCGACCTTCACCACATAACTTGCCAACATTGTCATTGTACAGCTTTTTGGAGACTTGCACTAAAACCACGGACCTCCGTGGTGTAGTGGTTAGTGCTTTGTCCTTTCACTCACACGTCCCGGGTTCGTATCTCGGTGGGTCTGCAACCAGTAATTCGCAACTGGTCATCAAAGCCGTGGCTGTCGTTATATAATGTCCAGCACTGGATGCTTTCGGGACGTTAAACCTTGCTATGCTATGCTATGCTATACTAAAATATGCAAATTTGTGTGTTGCTCTTGTGACAGTGCACTGTATGATGTATGGTATGTGATGTATACGTAATCCATTGTTTTTAAACCATCTGCCATTTCTTTTTGAAAAAAAAGCGAAGATAATTCTAATGACTGAATGAAAAGGATTTGATCTTTGACTTACTTCAATCAACCTCAAGCTGGAGAAGGCATATTGAAAGGAAGAAATATAACATGTATAAGGGGAGGGGGTGGGTGGTGGTAATTTTGAGGCGTTCCCTTCGTGTTCATACATCACATTTGTCAAAATATTAAAACAAAATTCAAACTTTGATTACTCACAGCTTGAAAACTATATATTTTCAAAATTCAAAGATATTTGTTGTCCAAAATTGGTGAATTTTGGTCTAAAATTGAGGAATTTTGGTCAGAAATGAAACATTTTGGTCAAACTTGAGGATTTTGTTTTAGCAAACTGCAAGAGTTTCGGTACAAAATTAACAATAATTCAGTTCAAACGTATGATGCCGATATTTCTGCTCTCTATGATTCCTTTGATATTTCAATTAACTATATTTACAGCTTTGACAAAAAATTATGGGAGCTACGGCATTTTTAGGGGAATAAGCCCCCAATAGTCCCTCATTCCCCACTTAGACCCGCCACTGGTGGTAGGGTAGTATGAAACAAATTAACTAAAACGTTGTTTATGTCAATTCATTGATGATTTTCTGATTAAAAGTAAGTTTACTACGTTTACTAGCTGGCAATTGGGCCATTTATTCATCATAATGCTGACGCAATGCGGAGGAGGGCAACTCGTAATGACTCGTCATCATTGTATAGTGTCGTGCGAATTATAGCAGTGCCAAACGAACTGCTTACGTGACAATCACCCAGTGATTAATCCTCGTCCTATAGCCAGGGTGTATTACACACGCCTATTATCATTATTATTATTATTATTATTATTATTATTATTATTATTATTATTATTATTATTATTATTATTATTATTATTATTATTATTATTATTATTATTATTATTATTATTATTATTATTATTATTATTATTATTATTATTATTATTATTATTATTATTATTATTATTATTATTATTATTATTATTCTTCTTATTATTATTATTATTATTATTATTATTATTATTATTATTATTATTATTATTATTATTATTATTATTATTATTATTATTCTTCTTCTTCTTCTTCTTCTTCTTCTTTTATTATTATTATTATTATTATTATTATTATTATTATTATTATTATTATTATTATTATTATTATTATTATTATTATTATTATTTATTATTCTTCTTATTATTCTTATTATTATCATTATTATTATTATTATCATTATTATTATTATTCTTATTATTCTTATTATTATTATTATTATTATTATCATTATTCTTATTATTCTTATTATTCTTATTATTATCATTATTCTTATTATTATTATTCTTATTATTATCATTATTCTTATTCTTATTATTCTTATTATTATTATCATCATCATCATCATCATCATCATCATCATCATCATCATCATCATCATCATCATCATCATCATCATCATCATCATCATCATCATCATCATCATCATCATCATCATCATCATCATCATCATCATCATCATCATCATCATCATCATCATCATCATCATCATCATCATCATCATCATCATCATCATCATCATCATCATCATCATCATCATCATCATCATCATCATCATCATCATCATCATCATCATCACCATCATCACCATCACCACCACCACCACCACCACCACCACCACCACCACCACCACCACCACCACCACCACCACCACCACCACCACCACCACCACCACCACCACCACCATCATCATCATCATTATTATTATTATTATTATTATTATTATTATTATTATTATTATTATTATTATTATTATTATTATTATTATTATTATTATTATTATTATTATTATTATTATTATTATTATTATTATTATTATTATTATTATTATTACAATTTAGATAGCGCCAAAATCTATCTAAATAATCGTTGGCGCTGTACAAAAAAATATTACATAAATACATAAGAAAAATAAAAGTTAAGAAAACTAGCCCTGAAATAATTGATATAATTAAAAGATGCAGCAAAAAATATACATAAAGTAATAAGGTTGAATATAAGTAAAAATAGATAAAAGCTAAAAGGATTGAAGAACAATACATCTATACCAATAAAACAGTAAAAGGTAAAATAACTTTTATAAGTGCTTTAAAATTATGATTTAAAAGAACATATGGTAATAGACTGCACAAATAAAATTTTACATGCTGACATTAAAAATAAAAGGTAAGAAAACTATAGCTAACTATTTGACAAGGTGATATGTTAAAACTAATGAAGTATAGAATTAACGCTTCTTCCAACAAAAGGAAAATAAATCATTATAATCGCTTGCTTTTATTCGCGGTGAGGGGGGGGGGGAGATTATGCATATCTGCATTCGCAAAAGAACAAAATCAAGTAACAAATTCATGAGTCAAGTAGGACTGTAAATCTCCTTCGCCAAGTGGGTGGGGGAGGGGATATAGGGCTATACCTTTCTTTCACGAAGTAGGGGGACATTTTACTTAAAGAGTCTTAAATCTCTTCAGATGCGTCGGGCGTTTGGTCCGACTAACCTTCGTGTGTGAGCACTGAAAATCCATTATATCGTCTAGGCACGGGGAAACAAGCTTGTAGAGCAGCTAAGGGTCTCAATGACAAATAGAGCTAAGTTCGTTTACCCAAACAATTTGGCCGCAAAATGACGGTCATGTAAAAGGTTTATCAGTCATCGGCAGATCACAAATCCAACTGTACAAGCTAACCTGCTAACGTCGATTGGTCTCAGTGAGCAGAGATGGGCGAATCCACATTAGAAGAACAGCCTATTGTCGTCAAACACGCAACAAGTTGCATATCTTTCATACTTGATTTTTGATTTTTGATATTCAATTTTTTACTAACTTATGTAAAACAAACGCCAGTACCGGTAGCAGTCATACGTTTGTCGAATGTCCGAATAACCGTGGTGTGCTGACCGTGAATTTTGAACGGGTAGCGTTTATGCAGCAAGAGGTCAACGCCCTCTTTTACCCTCAAAACGACTTACAAATACCATAAAAACAAACATTTCAATTAGATTTATTATTGATACAGATTTATCATCTATCTATCTGTTTATATATTCTCAATTTGTATCAGGTAAAAGGGAGATGGGAGCACCTGAACGAAAATATTGCGGAATGGTCACGGTAGTGAGCTGTTACTTTGACAAGTAACAGCTCCATGGTCGCAGATTGCTTATATTTCAAGATCATGGTTTCTAAAGAAAACAATGATAAAAAATGCACAAACAAAATAATAGTAATAATTCCGTCTTATTAATTGCTTCGTAATAAATTTATTATATTGATTTTGAGGTTTTACTGTGTTTTTATTAACTTATGTCAAACAAACGCCAGTAGTAGTCATACGTTTGCCAAATGTCCAAATGACCGTGGTGTTCTGACCATGAATTTTGAACGGGGTAGCTTTTATGCGGCAAGAGGTCGTCGCCCTCTTTTACCCTTAAAACGACTTACAAGTTACACACCGAAGCTATTACAAAGTCGGGCAGTGGTGTGACGTAGCGATAAGGGGAGGGTGTGGGTGGTGGTTAGGAGGGGGTGGGGTGGTTGGACTTCCCTACCTTTTCAGACATTGCATTATCAACAGATTAAGGTCTCTTGGACCCTATATGAACCCGTGCACCATTTGGACTGTGACATCGAAATTCATTGTGGAACCACCACAAAAAAAAAAAAAAATTGGGAGAGGGGGAGGAGGGTGAATAGGTGGGGGGTCGGGGTGCTGACAACGCTACTAAACTGGGAAGTGACTCTGTCAGTGGTGTAATTTTTGTTTGTTTTTTATTGCTGTAAAATTGTCAAATTTTAACCGAATTTAATGGGACTTTTTGCTGTTTGCGTAGTGTACTTTATAGCTGATATTGTTCCTTCTTGTCCATATACCTTTAAAGTGTCCTCTATTACATAAAATTCACACCACAGGATGATGTGCGAGCAGGCCATGGACTTCAACTTGCGCAAATATGACTCACCAAAAAGAGTCATTGGCTTAACTGCATGGTGGTGGTCTCAATAAAAGTCAGTAATCCCCTTTGTTCAGGGGCCTATCTGAAAGGACAGACGACTTCCAAAGAAACAAATTAGTGAAGAAAGCATTTGAAAAATCTTGTTCCATTAAGCAGTTAAGGATATATCTAAGTTTAAAGTCTGGTATCATTTGTGTAGAAACGACCGAAACGACTAGTTGTTATGACATAGCCTCAGATTCCTCAAAGTCTTTATGTATTCTATCATATTTTGTCCTGCGATTTTGTGGCTTAAAAACCATAGGATATGTCAAAAAGTAGTACAATTTAATCTATGAAGGGTATTTACAATATACCACCTGAAGAAAGTTCGAGGAAAAATAATTCAAATAGTGACCATAATAAATACACTTTTTTCAAATTACATTAACAATCAGACAGTTGTTAAGAATATAAAGATGAAGACGCCAATATTCCAAACTGGCAAAATAGACTTACTACACCAGTCATTTCTACAAAGATAAGACAGAGGTTTTAACTTCAATATCTCCATAACGGAATCAGATTTTTGAACGCTTCTTCACCATTTTGTTTCTTGTAAAATCCATGTTCATATAATATGGACATGTTTGACCACTGAACTAATCCTTTAAACGTTTTCGATCAAGTATTCATCTATTCAACAATGAAAAGCAAGGTTATTATAAGAACCCCATCGTGTATTGTCTTCCTAACCAACGTGATTTGTGTAATTGTGAAATATCAAACCCGACCGACTACGGGATTAGGAGGGATTAAACGATACCATGCCGCGGTTGTAGCTTTTGAGAGCCACTCATCTGTCTTATCTACAAAACACCAAGACGATGTACAAGAAAGCAGAGAATAGAATTACCTGGAAAATCTATTGATCAATCACTTCAACTCCCTGGCCAGCGACAGTAGATATTAGTACTTGATGCTTAGACGCGATTAAATGACAATTTGCAGTCTGGAGCTTATCTGACAATACCTTATTCTGTTATTGTAAGATTTGTTCCAATTTCGAAAGACGAAAGAATGTCATCACTTTTACCATAGATACTCCAAAGCCAGCCTGAGCACAATTGACCAGTTGAGTAAAAAAATTCTCAGACTGTCATAATAAAAAAAAAATGCAAGATTGAACTTATTTCACCAGCCTGGAGAAAAAATACCATGTATTTGCCAATCACCCCGCAGTCACCTCACTCACCCGCAGCGCACTCACCCCTTATTCGCTCCTACTTGGGTCAAGGTTTCAACACAAACCACTTTGAATCAGAGGCAACAAGTATTAACGCAGCCGACATGACAGTTCAATAGTCATGAGCTTAAAGACTGCAGGGGATACAAGTGGCGTAGGTCGACTTTCTTGCCTGGGAGGGGGACCATAAAAGTTCCCGAATCTAAGCTACCCCCGTTACCGAAATATTTTTCGGGAAAAGTTGGATATTTTGAGATAAACTTGAAGGCTCACCTGAGGGGTGCCGTCAGCCTTTGCATGACGGGCAAATTCCCCCAATAAATATTACTTATATGCAAAGTTTTCCCATCACTCCCCGACAGATTCAAACAATTTTCCCGACGGGAAAGGGGGATTTTCTGACGGGAAAGGGGTGATAGGGAGCCCCTGATTTCTCCTCATTTTTTTAAATATTTTCTGATTGATACATGCCCAACCGGAGATAATCGCGGATGCGTGGCCTGCGCGATGCCTTAAAGGAACGCAGTAATGTATGATCATTGGTGTTTCGGACAAAACTGTTCAAGTATATGAAGGTAACTAGAAAATGTGAATACACCTGGCATTTGGTCGAGTTCAGCTAAATTCAGAAAGACCCAGAGAAACTTTACAATAGGCTACGTTTGCTGAGCTTCCGAATGTCTGTTTCCTCGATCCTCAAGTATAAGATTAGAACACCAATGATGTAGTAGCTCAACATATATTTTGTGGTGGGTATGAGCCTGTTTTTGTGATGAGTGGCTTGAAAATTTGGATAGGCTGGGGTTGTCAGGAATACACGTCAGCAGGTCAGTACCGTCGGGGGATGGGGGGAGGGATGAGGGGGGGGGGGGGTGTTGATGTCGTATTTTCGCCATTGCAAATAAGGAAATTAATCAAACTGCTTCCTGGCCTGGTGACCACCATTGTGCAACGTCCAAGTTGTTCCTAAATATACCCATTACTTTTCTTGAAATTGTCTTTAATTTTCAGAAACTTTGATTCATTTCCGGTTAATTTTCTTCGATTTTTAGAACTAGCGTTGTGCGGGATCATGCAGTCACGTAAGTCCCGCCGTATCCTGATTCCGGTATTGCGCACTCCCAACAACATAAGGATTTGTAACTACAACCGGGAATCCGGGAGTGATAAAACTGTTGAAAACCCCATATTTCCCAAAAAAATTAAAAGAAATATTAAGGGATTAGTTGAGGGGTCCATCAAAAAATATTCATTCTGAAGAATATCAAATATATAATACTTTTAATTATTAATTTGATCCAACAACGCCGATGAGCAGAATAATTTCTTATGCCCATTCTTACAACTATCAAGAGCTGTTGCCAAGTACAATTATATTTCATCATTCATGCTTATAAAAGGAACAAGTAACTCGAAAATGCTTTTGCACAATTAACATAATACTAATTGTCTCAGAAAAGAAAAGACACATTCCTCAGCGATAAGCTTAACTGCAAAAAACAAAACAAAAAAACCTCTGTATATTGAGAATTTAAATATTTCTATGATTATCCATTTGGAACAACAATATTTTGTATCAACAGAGGATTCCAATCAATTTGAATATTAAACACGCTTCATACCAGAAACTATGAATCGTGATATATCTCTCTTAAACAGCCCGGCAGCATACCTATTAATATTAAAATTTCTAACACACGAGAATTTTCAAGTAATGCACCCATATTGTTTAGATTTTGTTAAAATGTCATAGTTTTCATCGGACTAAGTGACTGTATACAGAAGTGCTTGAATTTGTGGATATTTTCATCTAGATTTTGAATTTTATTCAGGCTGAGTTTTACCATATTGTTGTTTCTTACATTTTTTCTGCCTATTTGTTATTTTCATTAGTTTCCTCAATTGTTAAATTTTTCTTGTTGTTGGTTTGTGTGGTATACTAATTATATCCTATTACACACTTTCTTGCTGTTGTCGTAAACTAGGCTAGGCCTTACAGTTGTTGTAAGCTAGGCTTCGGTATTGTTGTATTAGGCTTTGTTAATTTTTGAATTTAAGTGTATAGGATTATGTGTTAAGTGTAGGCTAGAGTAGTGTGTTGAAGCTAAGGTATTTCTTTAGTTATTGTTGGGCCTATTGTTCCTCTCTTAGGTTGCTGCTTTTGGTTTTCTACTTCTGGTTAATCATATTGTTTGGTCATGGAGAGTTTGATTTGCTGTGATAGCTGTAATATGTGGATTGAATTCCAGGAGTCCGGTGTGACATGTAGTTTGATGAAGCTTCGGTTGATAGTTTTGTATTTGTCTGTTCAAAGTGTACAAGGTTGAAGGCTTTGGAGTTGAGACTTCCAGGTTGTAGTTGTATCGTTGAAAAGGTTGATGCTGGTGTGCAGACTGAGTTTTGTGGCTTAGATGTGGGTTGTTAGACATGGGATGTTAATAGTTTTTTGGGTGAGAAATTTGACATGGGTTCTGTTCAGGTAGATAGTCTTGGATCAGTTTCTGTTGACAGAAACTGATCCCTGATGTAGGGTTGTCTGTAGTTGATAATTGTACAGGTACCATTGGTCGTGAGGTTGTTGATTCATCTGGTACGTTGCCTGTAAATTCTGTTAGGGATAAGGTGTTATGGATAGGGATTCACTTGTTAGGTATGTTCACACAGAGTTTTGTGGAGTAGATCGTAGTAAAAGGATTGGGGTGTGTCTTCCAGGGGCAAGTTGATGATGTTAGTCCTCGTGTTAAGACTTTATGTAAGGGTGAAGATACCGTTGGTACAAATGATATTTCAGGAACAAATGTTGATTCTGTTAGGCGTAGTTTCATGGATTTGTTATTCAAGTTGAATGACGCAGGTTGTAGGGTTCTAGTTGTTGGTCTGTTGCCGCGTAGGGGTAGTTCCTTCATGATATATAAGATGTTGTTGATCAATAGTTGGTTAGAGAGTATTTGTCGTCTATTTGAGTTCGGTTTTGTAAATTTCTGGCATAAGTTTAAATCTCGTGTTGATTGGTTCATTAGAGATGGTTTGCATTTAACTAGGAAAGGTGCTTGTGTTCTTGCTAGGGGTGTCAATAGGGCAAATAAGGATCTGAGTCCTTTAAACTAGTTACAGGGGGTGTGGAAGAAGGGGGTGAGAGTTTAAACCCACCTTTCAGGCATGTTTCTGGGGATAGGGATTGTTCTAGTGGTAGAATTAAGGTTATGTTTTCAAATGTTTGTAGCATTTTGAATATGCGTAATAAGCTTCTAACTGAAGTTTCAATTAGTAGACCTGCTACAATTGGTATTACTAAGAGTTGAATTTATAGTGAAATTTGTGATTCAGAGATACAATATTCCAGGTTACTCAGTTTTCAGGCAAGACAGATTAGATAATCTCAATGGTAGAGGAGGTGGTGTTTTATTGTTTGTGAAAGATAGTTTTAATTGTATAGATAGGACTGCTCAGTTTTCTTTTGGTTTTTCAAATTGCCTATGGTGTGAGCTTATTGTTGATGGCAATGTTGGTAGTTCAGTGGTTGTTGGTGTTGTGTATAGATCACCAAATTCTAGTCTTGAGAACAATCAGAAATTGCTTGACTGCTTCAGGAAAATTGCTTCTAGGAGGGTTATTGTTTTGGGGGACTTTAATTTTCCAGACATTGATTGGAATCTTTGTACTAGTGGTCCACATGGTCAGATGGTAAAGATTTTCTGGAAGCTGTATCTGACTGCTTTTTCACCCAGCACGTGTTCTTTCCCACGCGTAGTAGAAATTTGTCTGGATTTGATTTTCAGTAGTGAAAAAAGTATGGTTAGAAATGTGGTAAAAGGCGGTAAGGTAGGGTGTAGTGATCATGACCTCATTAGTTTTGATCTGTATTGTTTCACAAATGTTTCTCCAGCTAATAAACTGGTTTAAGATTTTAAGAATGCTGACTTTGCTGCACTTCAGGATAATTTGTCATTCGATTGGACTTCTATGAGACGTGAATTAGATCCTTCTAAAGCATAGGAAGTTTTCCGATTTTGGAGGGTGTAAATAGGTTTGTCCCATTAAAGAAAGTCTGTAGGAGTAATTTGCCAGTGTGGATGTCTCGGGAGATTTTGCAGGCTCTTTGGAAAATAAGAAGTTGTGGCGTTGTTATAAATGTAGTGGGTGTCCTGCAGAGCTTGCTAGGTATAAGGATCATAAAAATTCACAAGGGGTTTAATAAGAGATACTAAATTAATCCTAAGTCGTTTCATTCGTATGTTCGCCCAAAGCAAAAAAACAAGGAGGTTGTTGGTCTCCTTCAGGATATAATGATGATGTTACTATCAATAGTGGTAAGGATATGGCTGAGGTTTTGAATGACTACTTTGTGTCTGTTTTTACTAAGGAGTCCCCTGCTGATGATGTTGTGGATTATCTTAGTGTGCACTCTCAGTATCCATTAAGAATGTTGATTTTTCAGTTGATGTCTCACGTGAGCGTTCTGATGTTCTTTCTGTTGACCCTGAGTATTATCTTTCAAAGTTCTTTGATGTTGGTGTTGTTCTTAGTGATTGGAGAATTGCTAATGTCACTCCTATTTTCAAAAAGGGTGACCACAGTTTGCCTTGTAACTATAGGCCAGGGAGTCTTACTAGTGTTGTGTGCAAGGTCATGGAGTCCATTGTTAAGGATGTTGTACTAGATCATTTACTAGTCAATGATTTGTTGAATTTGTTCGAGCATGGGTTCTTACCTAAGAAGTCTTGTGTTTCTAATTTATTGGAGTTTCTTGATGATGTTACTAAACAAGTTGATTCTGGTCATAATGTGGAATTTATCTATTTAGATTTCCAAAACGCATTTGATAATGTTCCATTAGGCAGGCTCATGATGAAAACAAGAGCACTTGGTGTGGAGGGAAAGTGTTTATATTCTTGCTTAGTTGACAGGTCACAAAGAGTTGTTTTTAATGGTAAAGTATCTCCATGGAAGAAGGTTACAAGTGGTGTTCCTCAGGGTTCTATATCGAGTCCGCTTTTCTTTTCTTTTATCTTCATTAATGATATTGATGTTTCCCTTGGCTCCAGGATTTGTAAATTTGCTGATGACACTAAGCTGTACAGGATTGTTGATGATGCTAGGGATTCTTAACTTTTGCAAACTGATCTGGATAAGTTATGTTTCTTGGTCCCAAACATGGCAGATGTCATTCAATGTTGATAAATGCAAGGTTATTCATTTTGGTCAGAACAATTTGGCTTTTGATTACTACATGAATGGTTCAAATCTTGGTTGTGTTGATCAAGAAAGGGATCTGTAGGTGTTGTCATTACTAGCAATCTGAAGCCTTCTAAACAGTGTGATTTAGCAGCTGCACGAGCAAATAGAATGCTTGGTTTGATTAGAAGAAATGTGTGTTTTCTTGGTAGAGAGGTTGTTCTTAATTTGTATAAGCAGTTAGTCAGGCCTCACCTTTAGTATGCAATTCAGGCTTGGAGTCCTTTTCATGAGAAGTATAAGTTCATTTTGAAACAGGTTCAGCGAAGAGCCACTGGACTTATTCCCGTAGTAAGGAGTCTCTCTGATGAATCTAGGTTGCGAATTCTTGGATTGACCACGCTTGAGTTGAGAAGAGTACGTGGCAATATGATTCAGGTTTTTAAGTTCCTATCTGTTAGTGATGCTTTGACTTCCTGTTAATTCTTGCATGTTTCAGCTAATCCTCATGTGACACGTGGTAACAGTTTGAAGTTGACCAAAGAGTTCTCACGGATAGATATTCGGCGTTTTAGCAAAAAGTTGTTAATGAGTGGAATGGTTTGGCTGAGTGGGTAGTTAGCTCCAATTCTGTTCACAATTTCAAGGTCAACATTAATACGTGCTTTACTAATTCTGGGCGTCTTTTTTTTGTGTGTGTGGTGGTGGTGTTAGTTTGGGCTTTTTATGGGGTGACTAACCCTTCTTAGCCCGTAATCTTGTTATGTTATGTTATGTTTATAATTTTTCACTTGAAATATTAAAAATCATTGTGTTAAAAAACAAATGAATTTTCAAAATGTGTGTTTCGCGCCAAAAAGCCTAGTTTTATTGTCTATTATTTCGAAGAAAACGGCGTGGTGAACATATCAAAATGGAGTGAAAATGTTTTAGCCTTGACAGTAAGGAATGTATTTTCATGAGTTTTAAGTTTCTCGTAGCAAATACATTTTTTCCAGACGTATTTCAAATTTGTATTTTTACATAAGGCTTTACCGTTAGGATAGCAAAAGATTATGAGGAAATATCACAAAATGGCGGCTTCCATGTAGCAAAATGTTCCCATTTATTTGTAGGAACATTTAGGTTTCCATTAATAGGGATGCTGCCGGACTGTCAAAAGAGCTTCTTCCATCCAAGTTTAAACCTTGCAGATTGTTCATCCTTACTTATCATCGTTGTCTTATACCACATGTTCAATGGATAATACAGTAATGAAGGGTAGAACAATTCATGACATTGCCTAAACTGCCTTCGAGAAAAAAATTGTATTTAATAACAATTAATACAAAATGAAAGAAAATAATGTTCAAAATCTTTTTAAACTTGAATTTTAACAAAGCTTATTCTTAAATCATCAAATGCATTTTGTATTCTTATAACAAAAACAAAGTAATATTCATGTCACAGGACATTGTAATGTAATAAATCTTAAATTCCATACACCAACTGCAGAATACAGTATGTTCCACCACAAAAATGTAAAAATACAAACACAATGTTGAATTACAGTCTTTGGTTTAGTACAGTAGTTGCATTATACTGTTGATTGGGGTAAATAAGGTACACCATAATGGAAAACAAAGAATTCAAAAAGTTGAATCTTTCACTTCTACTTTACTAGTCATGCTCCTCATGAAACAGATTTATTCCTACAAAATTTGATGCAAATTCAAGGTCTGTATGACTTTTTAAAGAAAGAGTGGGGTATGAAAATCTTGGAAGGTTAAAATTGAACAAAAAAAGCAAAAATACTGTAAAATCCAGGCAAGAAGAGCAGATTGATTTATCTAAACTCTTTGATGTAACAATAACAAATACTTAAATTATATAAAGTTCCGTCACAATCAGCTCAATTAGTTCATTGTTCTACAATTTAAACGTTTACACTAAGCTCATCTGCTACTTCACTTATACTCCTGTCACGGAACCATTATGTATTCACCATCAGCTTCAGGAAATTCATGTCTTATGCTGAGAACTACACAGGATGGCACAATTTTGTATTTTTCTTCCCAAGACGTCCATGTGTCCATGCAGTAAATGTGCTGTAGGCGATGTATCTCTACTGTCTGAAGAACAAAAATATATATACTACCATTAAGCATTATTACAAACCCATCTTTGCATAATCTGATAATGATAAAGCAATTTTTGAGCATTTAAGTACAAAATATATTTTCCTACATAGAGTATATAACCAAATCTATATCTTCCGTCAATAACAAAATTATACGTTTACTTAATTAAACACAAGTACTGCGAAGTTGACTAAGTCACACCAGTCCACATTAGAAAGTCTAACGTTAGCGTTGGTATCATCACTTTCTGATTCAGTAATGTGGTAACGTTAGTATTACTGATACTGCCAGAACTTTCTTGTACTCTCCTCCGAACTGGCTCAAAATCGTAAAGTGTAGGACCTTCCGCCATTGGACAGTTGAAAAATACCAACAAAAAGTGTATGTCTTTATAATGGAAGTGGCACAAGAGATGAAACTTAAAATTATCAGTCCGAGTGTAATATTCCCTGCGCTCTTCGGCCAACTGCTATAATTACGTGCTGTTAGTGTAGATTACATTTACACAATATCAGTTACGATTCGAGGTGGCTCGCTGATTTGCTGTAGCCCGTAAAGTCCGATTCGATCATAAAAATGTTATTCTTTGATAGCTAGCTATATAGAAATAATAAACAAGAAAGAGCACAAAATATGGCGAAAATTTACGCCTCGAAAAAGGTTGAAAATGCTGTCGTTTAAGAACTGTAAGTTACGGAGGAAGAATTGTTAGTGTTCACAACACATTGACTTTCGTGACGAGGTATGCCAGATCAGCAGACCGTAGCCCGAGAAGTTGATTGGTCGATTGAATTATGATCAATTTTGTACTAAATTCGAGGGCGGAATTTTGAAATAATTGCAGTGTTTAATGTCGTTTCAAAAAAATAAGTCCGGTACATACGCCAATTGGGCATTCAGGCTATTTTAGTATTAAAGCTCTTGTTTTTAAACGCAAGTTACAGCCCAAACGAGCTATCAGTTACAACCGGTATACTCCAATTTAGCTATAATGTGGGACAGATCCCAAACGGAATATTAAGCCCAATCAGCGCATGTGTCAGACTGTATTTAAGGCTCAAACCGAATTCCGAACGAAAGTATCTACCTACTGTGGTGTATCTACCTACTGTGGTGTAGCGGTTATTACACCTGTCTACAGACCACGAGGCCCTGGGTTCAATCCTGGGGTGGGTAGACACGCCAGTGCACCACAACTGGTTATCAAAGGCCGTGGACATTGACTTGGTTGTCGATGTTATGTCTGTCCGTACGTCGTACCTGTGTTCTCGTCCGGGTCGTATTAAGCGTTACGTGATAGTATTTGTACTATTATAACCGAATACGCAGGCGACGACCCCGTTATTGTAATTGTGTGTTCAATCGTAGATATTCGGTGGTATTTCTCTCTCTCTCGGATTGTACCGAGCGAATTCCGAACGAAAATCGGGATTTTGGGATAGCCTTCATAAGCTTAAAATCCATTAAAGGATGTTGAGCTAAAAACCGCCGGAAAATGTTTGAAACATTTTATTCATGGCTTATTTCACAACTTAAAATCAACAGATAAATGACATTGATAATGGATAATCTATCTGTATATACTGCACCAGTGCACCGGATGACTCTCGGTTAAACAAACCGTCTACATGTTTTGTGTCAAACGGGAACCCCAACCGTGTCCAGGAACCCAACCGTGTCCAGAAA
>JAIGNY010003250.1:277500-315000 GCA_020152595.1 Chiridota heheva
GATTATAGGTTACAATAATGAGAATTTGATCAAGTATAGTGGTGGGGAAATTTCCATAATATTTGAAAATGAAATAAAACATGTCATTTCACCAGGCAAGGCTGTTCTTGAATAAGTCAACTTCCGAAAAAGAATAAACAAACGACAAATTAAAGATATGGACGTGCATTGAGGCAACATTTTGAGAAATTGTTTTAAAAATCTATAATAAAAAAAAGAGAATAATCTTAAGTCGTTAATCATCGTTTTTAAAATCGCAGGTACCAATTTGCACGGTGCCTGTCAAATTGTGTGACTATAACAGGGCGACTTTGATATTTTCTTTTGTTTTCCCAACGTCTATCATAATTCTTTGTAGTCCAGCAAATTCTGACCATAAGTATCAGAGTTTGCATGCAATTCTATGCCCATGATAAAATTATGAAATAGACTTTCAAATCATTTTCAGTTACTAAGATTAAGGAAATAATTCTAAAGATTTACATCAAGATTTTGAGCTGTCCGCCGAGTCATACATCACAAATTTTGCCATTAAAAACTGATCAAACTTTGATCAGCCAAAACTCCAAAACTTGAAGTGCTATTTTTTTAAATCAAAAAACTGATCCACTAAAGCGTCGCGTAATTAAAAATGAGACAACTATCAGACTACATACTTTCTGACTTTCATTAATATCATCTGCCTGCTTGAATTAATTCAAAGTATACTTGGGTCCATTTGTCCATGTTGTAATCATAGATCTGACTGCTTGAATTGATTCAAAGTATAATTGGGTCCATTTGTCCATGTTGTAACAGATCTGACTGCCTGAATTAATTCAAAGTATACGTATATGTTAGGCACTCAAAGATTTAGTACTTTCAGTTTCGGTTTCTTCATAGGATTATTGGTGTTAATGCTCTTTTACACAAAATAAATGTTGTTAATTCTTCCACTATGTACTTTTTGTAATTTAGAGATTGAATCTATTGATTATCTCTTCTGGTCTAATCCTCAAGTTCATTCATTTTGGAATTTATGAGCCTCTGTATTAAGCTGGATGTCAATCTCGATGTAAGTCGGGAGTGTGTTTTCTTTGGGTACACTAATAAGATAAATCATCCTGTCAGTTTTTTCTTCTTCATGCAAAGTACTATATTTTCTGTTGTGAAATAAATAAAACTAAACTTAAGTCCATGGCATTCTTTCATAAGTTCGCTTTTAACCTTAAAGTAGAGGAATTTATCACAAGACAAGACCCAGACAGTTTTAGATTATATAAGGAAACTTTCAAATTCCCATTATCAATGTGAGTTTGCCATGTTAGACGGTTATCTATATAAACACCTACAAATTTAGTGTGTCTACCTACTGTGGTGTAGCGGTTATCATACCTGTCTACAAACCACGAGGCCCCGGGTTCAATCCTGGGGTGGGTAGACACGCCAGTGCACCATAACTGGTTATCAAAGGCCGTGGACATTGACTTGGTTGTCGATGTTATGTCTGTCCGTACGTCGTACCTGTGTTCTCGTCCGGGTCGTATTAAGCGTTTCGTGATAGCATTTGTACTGTCATAACCGAATACGCAGGCGACGACCCCGTCATTGTAATTGTGTGTTCAACTCTCTCTCTCTCTCTCCCATTATGAAATAGTTGTCAAGAGTGTTACAATGTTTAATACCACCTTTATTTCCAGTGCAGGCCAACTTATGGTAAATCTTAGTGTTCTTAATACGATTGAGCTTATCGATGTACTTTTAATTTGTAATCTTACCTTTTGTCAAATATCGTCATTTTCACATGCTGCTTATAGTTGTTGACCCTTTGTTTACTGTAAGCCGATAATTCCTCTTCCCTTTCAAATGGGGGATGTTGTTAGGTCCTTACCTCCATTGCAATTGCACTCTTTTGTTAGCCCAATTAACTGATTAAACTGTACTGCCATTATGCCGTTGAATTAGTACTTCAATGACACTCCTTTATCCTTTGTATCGCGTTGTAGGGAATGGTTTATTGTTTGTGCGTAGTCGAGTCAAGTAGTTTAGTTGTATAGTAGTAGAGATTATCTTAAATCATTGCATTATTTACTTGACTCTACCTATATGATACGAGTAGGTACTTTTTTGAGCTCTTATCAGCTCTGCTTGTCCTTGTAGAAATTCACTGGAACGCCGTTGCTTGTGTTTAATACTTTGTGCTAAATCGATGTTTCAAACCATCTGTTAGTGCTTTTTGCTATAATGTGTGTGTGTGTTTTTTTGTTGTATGACTTATCAATTCTTTTATAATAATCAAATGATAACTATTATTTTTTGTTTCGAAAAATGTATATACTGTATATAAAAGATGTTGTAATGCTATGTTTTAACATGACAACGCGGAGAACAATAAAGAAGATGGGACAAAATATAGTATTATTATTGGTAGTATTTTTATTGTTATTGATATTATTATCATCATTATTATTATTTTCTAATTTGTTTTAATTATTATTATTATTATTATTATTATTATTATTATTATTATTATTATTATTATTATTATTATTATTATTATTATCATTATTATTATTCTTATTATATTCCTTTTTTATTATTATTATTATAATCATTATTATTATTATTACTATTATTATTATTATTATTATTATTATTATTATTATTATTATTATTATTATTATTATTATTATTATTATTATTATTATTATTATTATTATTATTATTATTATTATTATTATTATTATTATTATTATTATTATTATTATTATTATTATTATTATTATTATTATTATTATTATTATTATTATTATTATTATTATTATTATTATTATTATTATTATTATTATTATTATTATTATTATTATTATTATTATTATTATTATTATCATCATCAGCAGCAGCAGCAGCATCGTCATCATCATCATCATCATCATCATTATTATTATTATTACTATTATTATTATTATTATTATTATTATTATTACTATCATTATTATTATTATTTGGCTTTTCAGTAAATTTAACACACCCCAGAAAAGTGTGGACCCACCAGTGACTGATTCCTTTCAAAGTTTGGAATTTTCTTGACCTAATTACAATTTGACATTTTTTGGTCGTAATGTGGCATTTTTTCACAGCACCATGGTACGAACAATGTTAATTGCAATTGGATCAGTTTATTTTCTGATTTTCGAATGTATACGTATTCACTCAATTGAAATATTAATTATGGTCAATTAAAAAGATGTCACATTAAGAAACAAATGTTCAACAGTTCAAAGTTTACCCACAATTTAAACAAGTATAATCGGGGTGATCGTAGACTGGTAGAAGGAAACAAACTTGCTGATGGCGTGAACTTTTTCTCTCCAAAATGTAGCCAAGTTTCTGGACGTTAAGGTCAGATCAGAAATACAATAAAATCCAATGTTTCTGATTGGTTGAAATACTTACAAAATCACCGACCATACACCAACAAACCAATTCGGGAGCAGTGTGGGGGCGGTTAGGGTGAAAAGGTTGGGGTGGGGAGGGGGGGGGGCGGTTGAGTTCAACGACAATGTTTTAATCGCTGGAAAGACTGCCGGTGTAATAACGAAAATAGAGTTGTCCGTGTTGATTGCTGGTAAGATGCAAGTATTGACCCACTTGCAAAAAGAATACATCACTGACAAATATAAGTCACCAAATCTGCTAATAAAAGAATAATCTGATGATGAGTCGGGTTTATGCTTGCGTCTGTATTCGGTGACGATGAAATTAATCTTCCACGAGGTATACTGTCACAGTATACTTTCTGTCAAGCATGTCTATATGAAAGAGGACTTATATAAAAGAGGACTTCAAAAGAAACAAAATGGTGCAGAAAGCATTCAAAAATCCTATTCCGTTAAGGAGATATTCAAGTTTAAAGCTCTGTCTTATCTTTGTAGAAATGACTGGTGTAGTAAGTCTACCGTAAAGATGGTGTCCTCATCCTCACATTCTTAGCACTTGTTACTGTATTTTAATATTTAAATTATTTTCCCTCGAACTTTCTTCAGCTGCTACATTATAAATACCCTTATAGATTCAGTTTTACTACTTTTCTGACATATCCCATGGTTTTTAAGCCTCATAAACGCAGGACAAAATATGATAGAATAGATAACGACTTTGAGGAATCTGAGGCTATGACATCACAACTATGTCTGATTTCAGTCGTTTCTACATGATACCAAACATGAAACTTAAATATCTCCTGCGCGAAGTAAGATTTTTGAATGGTTGCTTCACTATTTTGTTTCTTTTGAAGTCATTGTTCATCTGTTCATATAAGATAGATTTTCTTGACCACTGAACTAGTCTTATCCTTTAATGTCAGGCATTGAAAATGTTTAAAATGCCTTCTCCAGCTTGAGGTTGGTTGGGGGTATGGTAAAGATCAAATCTTCCTCATTGTAATTATCTTAACTTTTCCAAAAAGAAATGATAGAGGTTTAAAAAGCAAAGGATTTACATAATAAAATAAAGACTATGTCCCATTCATACATACATTACACAGTCACAAGAATAACAAGCAGTGTAATTCTTGCAAAAGTTTCAAAAAGCTGGATAAAATGGCGATTGTTTAATCGATTTGGATGAAATGATTTGCTGTCCTAATGTCTTTCAGTGGATTGTGAATACTTGCCTCTAGCCATGGAGCTATTAACTGCCCCATGCTTTACCTGTCCATATACCTTAAACTGTATTTTAGATAGTAAATATATACCACCTGACCACAGTCTCTGTCATTATATGCCGAAGCAATTGACTGAATTTAATTGCGGTACGGGAATATAATTTGTTAGCGTAATGACCTGTAACACCAACTGACCACTTAATGACCAGCTGCGAGCAATTAACATCTCCTTGTATACTGGTATTTATAATATACTATAACCAGAAGACCATGCAGTCAGCGAGAATCTCTGAAGTAATTTTTGTTCAGTTTTTTCATCATATTTGAAAAAGACAGAAAAAAAGATTCTTGATAATGGTTAGCACTTCAAAGAGTGACGGTTCCACGCCTAAGTCATTAACAGATTTGAGATATATGTATACGGTTCATCTTATATTAAACCGTTAAAGGAGTAGTAAGTGAAAAAAGCATTTAGGAAATGTATTCCGTTAAGGAGATATCTAAGTTTAAACTTTGATATCATCTGTGTAGAAACGACTGAAAGCAGACTGGTTGTGAAGTCACAACCTCAAATTCCTGAAAGGATTTCTGTATTCTATTTTGTCCTGCGATTGTATGGCTTAAAACAGTAGAAACCATTGGATATATCACTGATATCAGGAAAGTAGTCAAACAAAATCTGGTAAAGCTAATTATAATAATTTACCACCTGAAGAAAGTGTGAAGAAAAATAACTTAAATAGTAAAAATGTATAATAAATTTTCCTTACAATACATTAACAATTATTAACTTGGACGCCAACCTTCCATAATGCCATAGACTTACATTAGTCATTTCTAAACATATAAGCAGAGCTTTAAACTTGAATATATTCTTAACGGAATAAGATTTGTAATACTTTTTCATCGTTTCGTTTTTTTTGTAGTCCTCTTTCATAAGATAAATTTGCAGGACCATTTTCCTACTGAACTTATCCTTCAACAGATAAGGAATCATGCGCGCGGTTCATCTCTGAACTAATCCTTTAAGGGAATATTCCCGTAAATTTTCATTTGCATGTATCTGTTTATGAAGACTATTAAAGAAAAAATTGGTTGAATCATTCTCTTGTTCCGTTTTGCAATTATTGCACTTCAAAATTTTAATTATTAAGGAGTTGATATGGGTATAAACAACATGCATAGGTGTAGGCCCCTTTTGAAAATGAAAAGTACCCCTCTAATTCCCCAATAGTAGGACATTGGCGACTTTGTCAGTCCCACGCGAAAAAATGTGTCGATCCCCATTGCATAATTGCCCCTTTCTAAGAATGTAGTGTCCCTTTTACTTTTCTTTGCTGTTTTGAGCTCCCATGCCTATTCTATCTATAGATTGGGATGGGGGGAGGGGGGGGGAGGGACATATGACATGGAAAGGTCCCCCACGAGGTCGTGCCATACCCCCCCCCCCTTTAATTCTTTTAAGCTTCCTACACCCCTGAGAACATACTTTGCCCATCATCTATCTGTTCATGTACTTTACACTCTAATTCAAAGAGAAAAAAACCTTTTCATTCGTTTTATAGAAATACACAAATTTAAAATCATTGGATCTGCCCTTATCAGTTGATGGCATCACACTTTACACTGCGAAGTCACTTTTCAACACTTGTGAAATTTTGAAATGTCACAAGTCCTAATGTCACAACTCCTAATGTCACAACTCCTAATGTCATAACTCCTAATGTCACAACTCCCAATGTCACAACTCATGTCATAAGTCCAAATGTCATAAATCCTAATGTCACAACTCCTAATGACATAACTCCTAATGTCATAACTCCTAATGTCATAACTCCTAATGTCATAATTCATAATGTGAACAACTCCTAATGTCACAACTCCTAATGTCATAACTCCTAATGTCATAACTTCTCATTGAATAAGATATCAATATGATCTTTGCACCAATTTGTTTATTTAAGAGGCTCTATCATATGTGTGAAAAGAACAAAAAATAACAGAAGAAAAATATTCATTGACGATTTCAACATACAATGCCTAGCAGCCTAAATAATGAAATGCCACCAACGCGTACAAAACTGTGCAGTTCTTTCAGTTATAGTCTATATACCGATATAGCATAAATTGTATATATTGAAAATTATATAGGCTTATGGGTATATCCAGAGGTACACCCATAGGTCGCTGAACCCCCCCCCCCCCTCCCCAACGGTTTCCCCAAAGAGTAAAAAGGTGCAAAATTGTTTTAAAAGGTCCAGATGTTGGGGCAATTAACTTGTCTTTTTTTACGGTTCTTCAGTAAAATCTAACCTCTGAATTTAAAACTGCTATTTTGACACATTAATTTGGGGGACATTTCTTACGCCATCATCAAAACGTATAATAAACTTATTCAATACAAATTGTATATGATTTGGCAGTTTGGTAGAAAACTGGAAGCTTGGTAGAAAACTGGAAGCGGAACTCCTAATAATATATGGCTGAATTGGCTATTTGATGCGTCAATGCAGCAGTGAATGTTGTCATTACACAGTGGCGCTCATTTACGTACGTATAGATCGCACTTCAAACATATTACCTGTCTGCCTGTAAACAAGGATACGGTGAGGCAGAAATGCGTCGTTTTCTATATCAAAAGGTCACTTTTCCTCTCTTACTCGTGTTACTTTTTGAAAGGAAATTAACAAAAGAGCATTGCGAAACATCTCCTTTTATTTCAATTGTTCAAAGGTTTGAATAAATATATCCTTATTCAAAAATTACAATAAGTTCCTTAATTGGTTGGTTTAATAGCTGACGAAATAAACTTAATATTGTTTTCATTTCCCGCTCATTTCCGCATGCGGATAATGCGTAAGTCGTGAGGACGTCATGAAGTAAAGTTTTCCACATATCAGCATATCAGGAAGTGGCACCACTTTGCAAATACAGATATGTGCACCGTCTGACCGTGCATGTCAGGGGTCAAGTCAAGCAAATTGAGCAAATAGCAAGTCAAGCAAATATGATAGAGGATTTCAAAAGAAACAAAATGCTGAAGAAACTGAGCATTCAAAAATCTTATTTCGTTAAGGAGATATCTAAATTTAAAGTTTGGTATCATTTGTGTAGAAACGACTGAAGTCAGACTAGTTGTGATGTCATAGCCTCATATTCCTCAAAGTCTTATATATTCTATCATATTTTGTCCTGCGATTTTAAAGCTTAAAAACTATGCGTTATGTCAAAAAAGTAGTAAAACTGAAACTATAAGGGTATTTATAATATACCAATTGAAGCAATTTCGAGGATAAATCATGTAAATAGTGAAACAATTAAATAAACTTTCTTTAAAATACATTAACAATTGTTAACAAAGTCAGAATGTGAGGATGAAGACGCCAACTTTTTATAGTACACTTACTACACCAGTCATTTTTACACATGTAAGACAGAGCTTTAAACTGTTAAACTTTTAAACTCAATGTCCTTTTTACGAAATAAGATTTTTGAACACTTTCTTCACCATTTTGTTTCTTTTGAAGTCCACTTTCATATCAGATGGACATGCTTGACGACTGAACTAATCCGTTAACTGAAAATTAATAGCCATGGCAGGCTGGCCAAGGAACTACCCGTAATGCATGCATGAAGCAGTGGACCCCGTAGCCGATGCATTCATGGAGCAGTGGACCCCGTTTACGTACCCGTGCATGCATGGAGCAGTGGACCCCGTTTACGTACCCGTGCATGCATAAAGCAGTGGACCCCGTATATGTAGCCGAAGAAACAAGTTAACAATGCAAGAGAAAAAGTTTCATCAAAATCAGTTAAAACTGACAATATTGCATAATCAAAGGCTTCTTATAATAAATTAGGCAAATTTAATGTTAATTTTGTGATATCGCAACGAAAACATTCACCTCTGAGCTTGCTTGTGTTTAGCTTGCCTTGTTTTGTATTGGCCTTGTGCTTATCAGGAAGCTCTTTGCATTATTAAATTATCTTCCAAGTTACTTATCAAAGTTTGAAGAATTTATAATGCATGCAAAAGTTGAGACATGCGTAAGAAAGAGTTCAAAATCTATGATGTATTATCTTTCAATTTCTGTAATTATTCAATCAGTCAGTGAAAATCATTATCCAGTGCTAAATTTTGATATAGGATATAATGGAAATTGAAAACCTCTTGGCGACTAACGGTGCTAGAGGAGGATTCAAAAGCAAGTAGTCTAACTAAACATATGGATATTCACAGGTTTCCTCAATGTGATGTCACAAAATTTGCATAATTTATCATAAGAAGACCTGCGGAAAAATCAAAATACTGTAAAAGGGTCAAAGTTTAACCGATTTTGATGTTTTGATTAAATATTAAGGTTAAGTTGTTGCCACCCGTCCAAAGATCTTTAAAAATTCTTCAAAATTTAGCCATACTGCTATAAAGTGCACATTTTTTGGACTCTCTCATATACTCTATACTCTCACCAATAGCCGAATTAAGAGTTAATCTATGCTCAAATTGTGGAGTCGACGACACCCCAAATTTGATTTCCCTTTTCTGTATGCTTTTTTAAATGGATTTTGGGGTTTAACATGATGGAACTGCTGATGAAAGTCTATTTCTATGGCACTGGAGCTCTCAAAACCTAAAATGAAAATAAACTTTAAAAAAACCTCATTTGGGGAATTTTCAGGCCTATGACTATTTTAGTTACCTTTGTCAGACAGCTATGTAAGGGGGAGGCCATTCTTTTCCACTCTATATGAGGGATTTTATCACGTGACTCTAACTCAACTGGATTTTGTAGGGCAGCGGCTTCGTTGCGTTTCACGCGACTTCACACAGCTCAGTAATACAATGTATCACACGTACAACAAAAATTGCCCACTATATGCTATCCTACCAGTACCAGTACAGTGAACTTTACTGATTGCATTTTTTTGCTCGCTTCCGATTTTTATTCATATTTTCCTTATTTAAGTTATATTTTCACCGGGCATACGAAGAGCAACTTTAACGTCAACGACAAAGCCTACATACCCGAGATAAAGTGCTCGTTGCAAATCCTAGTGTGTAAGGCCTACCCGTAGGTTGAAAGCCGTTGCGTTGTACAGAAACCCACTTCGAACGTCGATCAGGATCAGACGGAAATCGAGAAAATGTCTTTTTGTTCCCCGCACACATCTATCAGTGCAACCAACGATACAGCAAGATTCCAGCATAATTATCTTACAAAAATAATTTATATAACAACATGCAAACTTATGTAAGTCTAATTAAGTTTACAGCAGACGACAGTGGTTTTGACCGACAAAATGGCGATGTAAACAAAGTCACGTGACCTCGTGACGTCGGCTGAAACACCGTTATAACTCTGCAAGTAATCGATGAATAATATAGCTTCTGACAATTTGAATGATAATAATAATACGAAATTTTTCGGTGGCATATTAGAGACATATACAAAAAATGAAATTTGAAATTTAAAATTAGAAATTTAGAAATTGAAATGTAAAAATTTGAAATTTACATTTATCTTTAAAGTAAATTAATTTGAAATTTCAAATTGACAAATAATTTGAAATTTAAAATTTGTTTGTTTTTAATGGGCCACCGTAAAATTTCGCAAGGCGTTCGAAGAGAAGACATTCCTTTCGAGCAAGGTAAAGAAATAGTCAGAGTTGACTATGACGTCATATCTTGCAGCACCATAATGGCATATCAAAAGACCTTGTCAATCCCAAAACGGCTCCTGACCACATACCTAAAACAGCTGATTACTACAGCATGAGTTAAGTAATTGGTACGCCGTTTTTCTTTGTTAAATCGATACAGAAGGTATGTGCTAATCCTATCAAACTATGAAGGGCCTCGACAATCACAGAATGGCTCCTCATCACATACCTGAAACAGCTGATCATTATTGTAAGTTAGTTAAGTAATTGGTATGCCGTTCTTTGAAGATACAGAATGTATGGTGCTAATCATATTAAACTACAAAACTGAAAGGACGAGATCGGAAGTAAGATCGGGGACAATCCTCTTTACATAGGTGATTATTCGTGTATGCGGATTTAACACTTCCTATGCACTTCTGTGAAGTGGTCAGCTAAGACCACACCACTTGACCAACCCGGAAGCTCATTTACGGTATCAGTGACAGGATCATTATCACAAAAATCGTTAATTAATAAGAGGTCTAAATTAAGAGTTAAACAACGTCAGGGATTTTACCTGTTTGATCATTCCACGGTTGAGTTAATCAAACATTGTCGCATACCGCATACCAGAGCAGACCACATAATAGGGATGGTATTTCCAATAAAAAAAAGGAGAAAGAAAAAAAAAAAAACACACCGGTGGAATTGGAGAAATAGTGCGGTTTGATTGATATATTAAGTTTGATTGGCAATCTTCGATGAAAAGGCTTGAAAGTTGTAATACCTAAGGATAAGTTAAATAACCCAATTACAATTCATTTCATTGTCTTCTTTATTTCTGCAATTGATGTTTTGAGTCTATACCATGTGTACCGGGTTGAGTTAACGAATCAACCTACCGATACACCTTCATGTGATAAATGCCACAAGTGGTTGGCGATCAATAATTGATATATCTTGGAACTTAGAAAATGTAGAAAGGGAGTCCAGACGAAGAGCTTGAGACTGTCCCTGAGCAGGTCAAAGACGGGTTCTGATGAGGCGGCCATTTAGGCTCAGGACATTATCTACCTACTGTGGTGTAGCGGTTATCATACCTGTCTACAGACCACGAGGCCCCGGGTTCAAGCCTGGGTTGGGTAGACACGCCAGTGTACTACAACTGGTTATCAAAGGCCGTGGACATTGACTTGGTTGTCGATGTTATGTCTTTCCGTACGTCGTACCTGTGTTCTCGTCTGGGTCGTATTAAGGTTTCGTGATAGCATTTGTACTATTATAACCAAATACGCAGGCGACGACCCCGTCATTGTAATTGTGTGTTGAACTCTCTCTCTCAGGACATTTTAAAAAAGATTTTTAGATTGACTGATTTAAGTTTGGTTGTTTAAAGATAATGATTAGTAGCAACTTTAACAGGATTAACAGTGGCGGGCCTTAGGTGGGAGGGGGAATGGGGAGGAGGGGGGATAGTTTAAATTAGATCAGTTACTGCTCAAAGTGGTTTACCCTTCACTAACTTGACAGGTCTATAAAATAAAACAAATATTTGAAATATTTGACCCAACTATTAACTAAATAATTTTCGATTTAAAAAAAAAATAAAAATACTGTATCAGTGAGAAAACTCACATCACGACGGTTTTCTTCTGGCCGCTTATCAACAAAGCAGATCATGCCATTTTAGCATGCAAATGATGAACTTAGTCACAGAAGTGGATGGAGAAATTAAAGGCCAGATGATTATGAAATTAACGGAAAGCTCTAAACTGGGAAGCCAGTTGCCTGTTGGCCGAGTCAACAGGTCGACGTTAGTCAAGTCAATGACGTGTTTTTTTTTTTTCCCCTCTCCCTCTCTTTTGCTTTTCAGAAACATCTCTTTAGCAGGCTAGATAAAAAATATCAAAAAATAACGATGGTCCATACACAATTTGATGACAATTTTCTTGATATTCAAATTTTCATCTTGTTGAAAGTTTTTACAAAAGTTGGTCAACTTAATACCCCCACCCATCCACACACAAACAAACAATCTTCTTGTAACTGAGTGCCAATTGACATATCATGCATGTCGTGTAAATGACTCAAATGAGGGGGAAAAGTTGCAACAGCACACTGAAATGATTTCCGGGTATACCACATTTGTCATTCTTAGATTTGATTTTGGGCGTGTAGTTGGGCAGGATATACAGTTATTGATCATTTATCGGATATGATCCTCACGATATTATCATCAGATTGCTTAAATGAAATGACCTGCCACGAATTATGCTTAATAAGATCTGTCTGTAGAAAGTTTGCTGATCAAAATTACGCACTAACCAACTGTGGTAGACCTATTACCGTTAAGTACTTAGTGCAGCCTATTGCAATCAACTTTATCTTAGAAATCAGTGTACGGGCCCGTCGATTGAACGCCCGTTGACTTGAGCTCGTTATTTGGTTATGTGTTATTTCAGTATTTATAATCATATCGTTCAAAAATAACCTACAGAAATATTACGCGGTGTATTTTCATAATGGGACTATTAAAGAAATAATTTGGTGTCAAAGTCCTTGGTTATACCTCACAATGTATAATGTGACGTCATAAAGGAAGATTCAAGACAATTCTGATGTATTTCTATACAACAAAACAAAAATGTTTTTCGTTAACTTACTGGGTATAAGGTTTATGGGCAGATGGGCAAAGCACATTCTTATCAAGTGTATGTTATATCCCATCTCAATAAATAAACAAAAAATGGTTCCCGTAATTTAGGAAGCGGTAATTAATTCATTAGAGAAATACACAAAAATTGTCTTTGATTTGCCTTTATGACATCACATTGTACACTGTGAAGTCACTTTTTAACACACTCGCACAATGTTTGAAGTACAATAACTTGATAACCTGAACGGAAAAATATATCACCGCGTGCACCGTGGTCAGTAACATCACCGCGTGCACCGTGTTCAGTAACATCACCACGTGCACCGTGTTCAGTAACATCAACGTGTGCACCGTGTTTAATAACATCACCACGTACACCGTGTTCAGTAAATCATCACGTGCACCGTGTTCAGTAGCATCACCACGTGCACCGTGTTTAGTAACATCACCGCGTGCACCGTGTTCAGTAACATCACCACGTGCACCGTGTTCAGTAACATCACCGCGTGCAGCGTGATCAGTAACATCACCGGTGTGCACCGTGTTCGAATATTTCAAAGACTCCAATATAGAACACCCTCACATTTCGGCCGAGTACTCTTTTAAGATTAAGTGATAATCGTAAGTTAATTCCTGTTCTAGAGATACATCTCCTTGGCATAAAATCCCAAAAAACTGGGAAGAAAGGAAGTATTTCCGACTTCTCTTGACCGATCTGTATAGGAACCTTTTGATTGAACAGCACTATAATCACGTATTAATCCGCGGGTGAAATGAGAAACCCGTGCAGTAAAGTGGCTAATGAACAATTTTAGGGGTTGTCATTCCACGATGAAGCAAGCTCAAGACATATATGTTTCAGTATATAACTGCATAAGGAATAGGCCTTTGTCAGCTGTATCTCGAGACAATAAATATAAAATTTGCTTAAAGCCATCTATCGTGATTAAACTGTGGCGGCGTACATTTGATTCCAAACCGTTTCTGACTGGCCTATAAGTGCACGTTGGACCATTGTTTTCCGACCAATCAAAATACTCGAATTGAATCATATTTACCTCCACGTTAGAGACAATAACTGGCCTTTAAAATCACATGAAGATGGTTGTTTTATGGGGAGAGGGGGACTATTAATTTATCGTGCGGTAATAATAGTGCAAAAAAGTGTTGTCGAATCAGGGTATCATACTACTTGTTGACTTTGGGCAACGAAGGGGGCCAATACTTGAGGTGAAACCCTAAATTACCCTCATCAAAATACATCCAAACATTATACTTTTCAGAAAATCTGCAAAACTTTCTGTATCTTTCTGATACAAACTGACAATCAAGACAGGGGTCATGCACGTCTATCTTATATAAAAGAGGACTCCAAAAGAAACAAAATACCAAAGAAAGCATTAAAAAATCTTATTCCATTAAGGAGATATTCAAGTTTAAAGTTTGGTATCATTTGTATAGAAACGACTGAAATCAGACTAGTTGTGATGTCATAGCCTCAGATTCCTCAGATTAAATGCTTTCTTCAACATTTTGTTTCTTCTGAAGTCCTCTGTCATATAAGATGAACATGCTTGACCACTGAACTATTCATTTAATCATATATTTTTCAATGGAGCAAATAATTATATAATTCGTGATATACCTTCCCTGACATGTCAACCAGTCAGCGACTATCAGCCAGAGATTTGTTGCTAAGTAATAAAGCCCCGGCATAGTACAATGTATATAGACTGATATATGAACGTGGTAATGTAATATATAATGCAAGTATATCTGTATATAGAAATATATTCTTCCGGTAACCTGGTAACGGTAATGTCTTCATCATGAGCTAATTATTTTCTGCTTAAACACTTTTAAATATTTCACACTAGTTTCACAATTTTTGACCCCCGGTTTCCTTTTCGGTAAATCTATCAGAATTATGGATATAGCGGAAACAATTGTAATTTCCTGCTTTTAAAAATAGTGTTTTAACTTGCAGTTAAAATTGAAGCAAATGTTTTCGACTGTTCAAGTGGAATACGCACAGCCGACGGCATTACATTAGATCAAGGTCTATTATCATTTTGGCATTATCATTATTAATTTATTAATAATTTATTATTCATTTATTATTATTATTATCATTATTATTATTATCATTATTATTATTATTATTATTATTATTATTATTATTATTATTATTATTATTATTATTATTATTATTATTATTATTATTATTATTATTATTATTATTATTATTATTATTATTATTATTATTATTATTATTATTATTATTATTATTATTATTATTATTATTATTATTATTATTATTATTATTATTATTATTTTTTATTATTATTATTATTATTATTATTATTATTATTATTATTATTATTATTATTATTATTATTATTATTATTATTATTATTATTATTATTATTATTATTATTATTATTATTATTATTATTATTATTATTATTATTATTATTATTATAATCAGTATTATTATTATTATTATCATTATTATTATTATTATTATTATTATCATTATTATTATTACTATTATTATCATTATCATTATTATTATTATTATTATTATTATTATTATTATTATTATTAACATTATTATTATTATTAATATTATTATTATTATTTTTATTATTATTATTATTGTTATTTATTATTATTATTATTATTATTATTATTATTATTATTATTATTATTATTATTATTATTATCATTATTATTATTATCATTATCATTATTATTATTATTATTATTATTATTATTATTATTATTATTATTATTATTATTATTATTATTATTATTATTATTATTATTATTATTATTATTATTATTATTATTATTATTATTATTATTATTATTATTATTATTATTATTATTATTATTATCATTATTATTATTATTATTATTATTATTATTATTATTATTATTATTATTATTATTATTATTATTATCATTATCATTATCATTATTGTTGTTATTATTAATATTATTATTGTTATTATCATTATTATTATTATTAATATTATTATTATTATTATCATTATTATTATTATTATCATTATTATGTTACTATTAATATCATTATTGTTATTATATTATTATTATTATTAATACTATTGTTATTATTATTATTATTATTATTATTATTATTATTATTATTATTATTATTATTATTATTATTATTATTATTATTATTATTATTATTATTATTATTATTATTATTATTATTAATATCATTATTATTATTGTTATTGTTATTATTAATATTATTATTGTTATTATTATTATTATTATTCTTATTTTTTAATTGAAAAAGATTATCATTTTTATTATTATTATTATTAATATTAGTATTATTATTACGTTCTTTTTTTTGAGGGGCGGGTATAAGTGTGAATCTTTGAAGCCTCATTCAGTAGACGGCGGTTAATTTCGTTTACAGCAAGCAGATAATAATCTTTATTTTCAATTAAATGTTTTTACTTTATACGCCGGGGTACGCGGGCGTTAGTGCATCAGTGGCGTAGCTAGACTTTTCTGCAGGGGGAAAGCCATTTAAAAAGAAACCTCCCCCCCCCTCCCCCTCCACCCTCCGTAGTTACCAACAATATTGAGGAAAAGCCGGATATTTTGAGGCAAACCTGGGAAACTTTGAGCAAAAAGTCCTATATCTTGAGTATATATACTTCAGATATTTCGGATATGTTGGATATTTTGAGTAAAAAATATCAGACAATTTGAGGAAAATGTCGGATATTTTGAGTAAAAACAATCAGACATTTTGAGGAAAAAGTTGGATATTTTGAGGAAAAGTTTGGTATAACTCTAGACCTAATTTGAAAATTTGCAATTTTTGTGAACCTGTTTCCCAAGATGGCTGGCCGTGCGGGTACAAATGAACTCAATACGAAGACTGATTGCTTATCACCCTCATCCTGACCCTGTTATCACAACAAAACAAAACACATTGAGGAAAAGTCGGATAGTGTGAGCAAAAACTTTAGACATTTTGAGTAAAAAACTTGGAAATTTTGAAGAAACACTTCGGAAATTTGGTAACCCTGGACTAAAATTTTGTGATACTTTTTCTGTAGATGACTGTCACAACTGAACTCTACTTACTGCTAAGACTAATCGCTTTCATCAGGATTACCTGAAAAACTTACTGAGTTTCCGTATTTTGCAAATTAGAATCTCTACAAATTTTCCGAGTTTTGGGAAATTTCCGGCCAGAGGAAAATTTTCCCCTGCCCCACACCCCTTTAGCTACCGTACGCTACTAGTATGGATGCGTTAAGATGTAGGGCGTGGTAAAATCGTGCTCTGATAAGCAGGTAAGGAATTGGTCTCAGAGCTCCGAGTAAACTTGATATGACGAGAGCGGAATATTGATTATATCAAAAAACTAAAAAAATCATTTTTTTCTCTTGGTTTTTTGAGGAAGAAAAAATACGCCTACATTTACATTTAATTTCTAATAACTGAATGATGATAAACTGCCAAAAGAAAATGGACAGCAATGAAATGGAATAGCCAAAATACATACACGACATAGGCAGATAGGCCTAGGTGGTAAGTTCAGGGAGCATCACGGCTTTGATCGTGCAAAGCGTGAATCACTCATTGTAATTACTGCAACAATACATAGATAAGGTTTGAGTTTAGTTTATGCCGGTGTAAAAGTACATTTTGCAGCCCCTAATCCACCTCGTAACTTGCCCCCTCAGACAATTAAGCCGTAGCCATCTAGTAAATTTGGTCCCCCCTCATAGTAAAAATGGTCCGCTAGGAAATTTAGGCCCGGCTTTTCTTTCCTATGAAATTTGGAGATAATAACTTGTCCCCCTTTTGCAAGAAAATCCCCTTCTTCTCCCTTCACACTAAATCTCACTGCCATTTTGCGTAAAGCTTTTTTCTTTTTTTCTTTAGTGTATTAGCTTATCACTTCTTATCACTTTTTAGCTTATCACTTCAGTACACAAAATTAATTAAAGGAACCGTACAGACGCACCAGCAAATTACCTAGTAAAATCAGTCCGGAGGGGACCAAATTCACTAGACATTCCTTAGAAAATAAAGTCCGGGGCCCAAATTGACGGGGGAGCAGGAGGGGGAGGGGAGGAATTTACTATCACACCGGCACTAAGGTGTATCCATCACCGCCGATATTTTCCGTCAAGCATAACACGTCATTCCCATCGTTCACGACATTTGTTTTGTCGGATATCCGGTGGCTTTGGTTTTGTTTTTCGTTATCAATCACTTTCCTTCCGTAGATCGCTGACTTGTCAGGGTCTCCGTGTTTGAGCTATTAAAAAAAGGAAAGAACGGCAGCTTGACAGCTATGGAAGCTTGTAAACACCAAGAACCCCAAGTTAAATCGATTACTACCAATTGTCTATACCCCAATGGATGTGGGTAATACTTCGGTTCTTCTTCTTCTTCCTCCGCTGAAGTACAGTCCTCCAATTGGAGTACAAACGTACGGTGAACTAAATGTGTTCTCGGTGCGAGGTAAAGGTGTGTAGTCTATATACATGGTGCAAGTAAAAAGAAGGCCACATAAGGCCGAAGCTGGTACAACCTTCTTGAAGCATTCAAGTGATGAGCTGTGTACCAGATGATGAGGTAAGCCATTCCATAGCCTGATGGTGTCTGGGGGGGGGGGGAGGGGGTTGGTGAAGAGTGCTTGCAAGTCTGGGTCCTGGCGAAGGGAATAATAAACTTATGTGTGTGACCCTTGCGGTTGATCTTATTGGATGGAGGGAGATAGTAGGCATATCAACAAGGTCATGACCTATTCTGTACATTATTATTGCTTTACAGCGGGCTCTCCTTTCTGCTAGAGAGGTCCAGTTGAGGGTTTGAAGCATTGGTGTGACTCTGCTGTATGTGGAGTTGTTATTGAACACAACGCGTGCTGCTCTTCTCTGTGCTGTCTCTAGTTGGTTGATGGATCCCAGACCACACTTGTGTACTCCAGTAGGCATTGTAGGGGTCTGACAAGCGTCTGATAGCGTAAAGCCTTGGTGCTGCGTGGACAGTGATGGAGATTTCGTTGGAGGAAAGCTCTGGTAGAGATAGCCTTTTTGTGATGTTTTGGATATGCGTGCTCCAGTTCAGGTTTATGTGCAGGGTAACTCCCAGATACTTGGCAGTTTCCACCTCCTCTAGGACATGACCATGTATCGTGTAGTTGGCCCTTAGTGGAGTGCGTTTGGTGGAAACGCGTAGGAGCTGGCATATTTGGGGGTGGAATTTCATCTGCCAGTCTGCTTCTCATTGTTGAAGACCATCCAGGTCGAGTTGGAGGGCCCTTAAGTGTTCAACATGCCCTATATAATGGCAGAGAACACAGTCTTCAGCAAGTAGTCTGGCTGTAGATGGGGTGACATTTTCTGGAAGGTAGTTGATGAACAGGAGGAACATGAGTGGACCTACAACACTTCCTTGGGGTACACCTGATTTTTCTGGGGCTGAGCTAAAGTATTCGCCATCGAGAAGAACACGCTGTTGACGATCAGTCAGGAAATCTCGCAGCCATTCAAGTGTTGGTCCTCTTATCTCCTGTGCTTTGTAGAGTAATCTTGCGTGTGGAACTTTGTCGAAAGCCTTGGAGAAATCAAGGAGGATGAGGTCTACCTGGTCCTTGTTGTTTAAGTTCTTTGCGAGGTCTTGCACGGTGATAGTCAATTGAGACTCACAAGAACGTTTTCTCCTGAAGCCATGCTGAGCATCATGATTCAAGATGTTTGTCAAGGTGTTTCATGGCACAGCTACAGAGGATGTGTTCGAGAATCTTACAGGAAACAACGGTCAGGGAGATAGGACGGTAGTTAGCAGCCCTGCAACGATCACTTTTCTTAAAAATGGGTACAACATCAGCTTTCTTTCATTCATGTGGGATTGTGCCTTGGTTGCTTGAGGCCTGGAAGAAGGTGGTGAAGACATCAGCAATCTGTGGAGCAATTATCTTTAAGAGACGAGTTGGTATTTAGTCGGGTCCAAATATGAATCTCAGGCATTGGTGGAAATGGACTAGGACCTTTATCCTTGATGGTTGACTTGTCTTCATTGCTATTGAACACAGATGAGAAGTGATCATTTATCATGTTGGCTCTTGTTTTACAGAGTAAGTAAGGCCATCTGCATTCTTCAGAGAAGCCACTCCGCTGTTGTTACATCTCTTGATTTTCATGAAACTCCATGATTTCTTTGGGTTTTTGGACTGCTCTGGATTGATGATGTTAAGAGTTATATCTGTCTAAAAAGGTTTCTGAACTGTGATGAATGAAATTAGAGACAGTGGCACAACTAGAGTTCTGGGGCCCGTATACAATTTAGCGCTCGGGGTCCATAACAAGCTGATCACTGCAGTGTCATTTCTCGGGCCCGTGGGGCTTACCCACCCTTCCTATTGTTGCACCATTGGCACACGCAGGCTCTCTATTTTTACCAAACTCGTCCGTTCTAATATGTTTGCAAATCTACAATTACGAACTTTCAACAAACAAATTTATACAATTTAAGAGCTTCATATAAAATCTTGTACAACTGATACAAATGTGTGACGTATGTCTGTATGTAGGTCCTGCAAGCAATGCCTCTTATGGAAGGCGCACTTTACATATCGAAATCGAGAAATAACTTCTTTTCTCGAAGCAGTGTTTTTTGTAGACCCTTGTATCATGTTCAAAGATATTCACATTTCATAATATACACCGTAAAATGGGACGCGCGGTGCATTGTGGGAATATGGCAACCTGCATTGCAATAAGATATTTTAATGTTAAGTAGGCTGAGTGCATAGACGTAGGAGCAGGGGAGGACTGGGATGCACGTCACCCCCCCCCCCTCCCCCTTCCCCCACCCAACACTTTTCTGAAAAATGACAAAAGTGCCACTTTTGAAAATGAAAAGTGCCCCTCAAGTTATGTCAAAGGTGCCAAAACTGATATAATGTGCATTGTCAGTCCCATATGCATGCATGGGGAGTGTCCGCCCACTCGTCCAAAGGCCCATTAGTCCGAAGGTTCAATAGTCTGAAAGAAAAGGCCCATGCACTAGTCTGAAGGTCCGATAGCCAGAAGGTTCACTAGTCCAAAGGTTCACTAGTTTGAAGGCCCATTAGTTTGAAGACTAGTAAACCTTCAAACTAGTAAACCTTTGGACTATTTGACTTTCCGACTAGCGGGACTTTTCTTTAAAACTATTTAACCTTCGGACTATTGGGCCGTCGTACCAGTGGATTGACACCGTACGGGGGAATGCATTCCCCTTCTATGAATGACGTGACAATTTCATTTAACATAATTATATACGTACAGGGGCGGACTTGGGAAGTGCCCCCTTAGAGGTCGTACCCCACTTTTCAGAAGTTTCCTACACCCCTGTCTGAGTGATCCTGATGAGGCCTGAAAGGAGGGCGTTTATCACCTAGAATGTCATCTTGGGTCATATTTTGATGTTACCGTAATGTGCAGGCATGTAGTCAAGGGGCACTTCCCTAGTGGCGTAGCTAACAGGCTAGGAAAGGTGGGGGCGCAGTGGGGGACAATTTTCCCCTTGGCTGGAAATTTCCAAAAAGTCGGAAATTTGCACAACATAATATTCATGGTCACGGTGTGTTGGATTGTTTTGGTAATCCTGATAAGAGCGATGATCTGTTTTTTAAAGCTCGAAAACCGAATTTGTAAGTATAAGGCCTATTTTAGTAGGAGTTTAGAGTTAGCAAAATTCCGACTTATTTCTCAAAATTCCCGAAGGTTTTCCTCAAAATTTGCAACATTCCCAGAAAATTTCACAATTTTCCCCAAAACTTAACCTCCTTGAAAAAAAATTCCTCTTGAAGTTTTCGTTTTTTTGGAGGGGAGGGGGGGGGGGGAGGGTGGGGAGGGGGGTAGCTTGGATTCGGATTTGTTCTAATGGTTTTGCTCCCGCCTGCAAAAAAGGTCTAGCCACGCTACTGCACGTCCCTCCAAATCCGTTTTGATGTGGTTAGTTACATCCCAAAATCATGTGAGTAATTGTACCATCTGACCATCGTAACGTCCGAAACGAGTGTAATATATCATCAGAGTTGTCATCCAAATGTGCTCCCATCCCAAATATTCAGTTCTGGGTACGCGACTGGTAACGTGTATTCAAAAATTGTTGGGTCAAATTTTCATGAATAATAATAAGAATCAGTTTATTTCTTGGTAAACGAACCAACCGGCGCAATGACAACGTTAAAATCACGAACTTGCCGTTGGTTTGCTATACACTCTGGCGTTCCAAGTTTCCCATACTATTTTGTTTGCTAATCTGTTTACACAGCAATCAACAATTGTGTTCCCTCGGTGCTTTGTGTTTATAGGCCAATTTGGAGTGTCACTACCGACCGTATCGATGATCGGGAATTACTTCCGGTTTCCTTTAAAGGTATATGGGCGCCGAACACACACACATACAAATCATACAGTCCAACAATGGTATAGGAAATATGAATTGCCCAGATTTTTCTTTTCATTTGGCCCACCAGTCATTTCATTTGGTCCACTACTTTTTCAAAAAATGTGGTATATACTGGTGAGCCACTTTTCATATGATTTGGAGGGAAATGTTTACTTTGAAGGATGGGGTACCCTTTTATCTAATTTTGTGCCATTTTTGTTTAATTGAAGTAAAAAGGTGGGAGATTTGTGTTTCCCCAAACCCGGTGGTTTCGCTTCTGCTTTAGCAGTTTAGGGATTAAGTGTCTACTGGTGCCATTTTTGCCATCAATTGGCCCACCAGTGAAAATTTCTGTAAAAATCCTTGTTTTGACCTGTCAGTGCACAGTGGGTGTGACAGATTGAATAATCTAAATAGATCGTTCAATTTCAAGCAATGCGGCGGCGTATGTATGTTAGTCAATCTTGTTTTAGAGTTCGTCACGTCCCACAAAACTCGTTTCGTATTTTATTGTATTTTTCCATGATTTTGTAACTTAAAACCATTTGAAAAGTGGTGGAAAAGCAAATATATACTTTACCATTTCATTTCTGTTTAACAGTTTAACGATTGTTAAGAAGGTGAGGATCGTTAACATTGTATATTGGACTTTCCACAGGGCTAGTCATTTCTGTACAAAAGATGACTCTAAAAGGCTCTCAGATAAGGGCGTCTTTTTGTATTAATTCATGGGAATTTAGAATAACAAAGGTCTAAATTATATTGCAGGTGTCGTTGAAAAATTAATCTAGCATTTATTACAAATGATTACAGGATTAGGCTTGATTATATTCATAACAAATGTATGAATATTCGTAACAATTATGAATATTCATAACAAAGGTCAATACGTACAAGAAAAGTGTATTAGAATATTCTAGATACTCCAGAATAATGTGTGGTACTGAGTGCATAATACCACATCCACCATGCATGCCCATGACCTGGAGCTCTCAAGTGCTAACGGGCATCAGCCCCTGTACCCCCGCCCCACATTTAACAGTTTATGACACTACCTATAAGTGTGTCTGTCGTGATGGTGTGCTCATCATGAAGGGCATATGTACACAACACCTCTTTACGTTTTTCAGAACAATAGACTGAAGCAAGCCTGGATACAATCATCTCTCTGTGATCATTTCCGACAACGTCCGATAACAGGTCCGAGATTTTATGGTGAACTCTTAAAGTGCTGAAACAACTTGTCATGCATATGGAAAAATAACCTGATTGTAGCGTTAAATAAAAATATGTTCCTTATATTCTAATCCCCCAGCTGAATTTTCAGGGCGGGTCTGCCGCCGGGAATTATATACGCCCCTTTTGGTTACATAATCGAGGTTGACAGCTGGCCGGCTGTCTGGCACCGACAGGTCAACCGAGGCCGAAGAGTATGAGCGAATTTTTATACAAAAATTGGAAATCTGCCATTAAATCATGCATTTTAGTTTCCACTGCCTTTTTGCGGCCCAAAACTAGTACCCATAGGCGGGATTTGAGAAAAGGGTGGGGGGTGGGAAGGAGGGTCACTTCCCCATACCTTTTTTAATGTATATTTGTGTATGTTCTTTTTTTGGGTGTATTTTAGCGTGCTTTCATGATTCCCCCTCCTCCACCCCCCCCCACACACACGCGCACACACACACACACAAACACGCACACACACACACACACACACACACACACTTTCTGTAGGCAAATCCCGCCTATGCTAGTACCCATTTATTTTTACCCAATGAGGCTACAGATCTACCCACATAGCGCAGTACGCTTAGACTATTGAAGCAATTCCTTTTTATTATCTCTTCACTTAAATTGATGTTTGATTTGCGGTCTTATGGTTTCAAAATAGACACCTAGAAAAATGCAAGGGTAAAAGACAACGGGGGAGTAAATTGCTCCTTACAATTGCCAAGTATGTTCCAATCAGGGGGTGCTACTACAATATCTGTTTGGTTGTGAGTTGCAAGTTTAGTCACACAATATTCGGTATACTGAACAGCTGGTAGTTCAGATAGTAACGGTTTGATTTGATCAACATTTGGTATATTTTGTTTGCTTTTCAAAAACACAGTATTTCAAGTATGGGTCAAATTCTTGTCTAATCAAGATTTTTATGACAGATTCTTTTTTAAAAATCTGTTCACCTCGATTTGTACAGCTTAAAAATAAATAGATAATAGGAGAGCTGAGATTTATGCGGGGAATTGTGTATCCTTGCTGAGACGTCATGTATTGAAACCCGTACAGTGTAGATTAGAGGTCGCCATTTCAATATATTATTGTGAAGCCCCACTTTCATAGCTCGTTTATCCATATCAAAAGGTATGTGTGGGGAGGGAGGAGGGGGAGAGGCGAAGCCCGCTGACCGATACGTTATGAAGATTAGAAAGAAAAAACAAAAACATACTTAAAGTAGCGACATCGCCGTGCAATCATCAATCATGCAGTGCATGATGTTCATACAACTTTCAAATTTGTCAACTTTAATTTAGTCCCTTTTAAATGCTTAACAGATCTTTGATTTAATATATTTATACTTATCATTATTAGTATTATTAGTATTACTATTATTATTAGTAGTAGTAGTAGTAGCAGCAGCAGCAGCAGTAGTAATAGCAGCAGCAGTTGTAGTAGTAGTAGCAGCAGTAGCATTAGTAGTAGTGTGCAGCAGTAGTGGTGGTGGTCGTCGTCGTCGTCGTCGCAGCAGCAGCAGCAGCAGCAGCAGCAGCAGCAGCAGCAGCAGCAGCAGCAGTGGCAGCAGCAGCAGCAGCAGCAGCGGTGGTGGTGGTGGTGGTGGTGGTGGTGGTGGTGGTGGCAGCAGCAGCAGTGGCAGCAGCAGCAGCAGTGGTGGCAGGTGGTGGTGGTGGTGGTGCAGCAGCAGCAGCAGCAGCAGCAGCAGCAGCAGCAGCAGCAGCAGCAGCAGCAGCAGCAGCAGCAGCAGCAGCAGCAGCAGCAGTGGTAGTGGTGCAGTGCAGTGGTGCAGTAGCAGCAGTAGCAGTAGTAGTAGTAGTAGCAGTAGTAGTAGTAGTAGTAGCAGTAGTAGTAGTAGTAGTAGTAGTAGCAAAAAATGCCCAAACTTGATAAAAATTGCACAAATTTGGTTTGAAAATCATCCAAATTTGGTTTAAACTTTACTAAAAATGGTTGAAAATCGCCCACATATGTTCAAAAATCGCCCTGCCAGTGTGGTTAAAAATCATTGAATTAATTAGGTTAAAAATTGGCCAAAAATGATTAAGATCACCCGAATTAGATAAAACACCATCCAAATTTGAAAACACCCAAATTTGCTTTCATTTATCCAAATTTTGCTTTAAAACGTCCAAATATGTATGCATCACCCTAATTTGGTTAAAATCGACCATTTTTTAAATTAAAAAACGGTCAATTTTTTTTATTCAAAATATTCCAAATGTTGTGTGACTTTTTTTGTTAAGTTTGACATGGGTGTTTTGCGTTTACAGGTTTAAGCCAGAAATCAGAATATGAAATCATATTTTTGGGCCACTTTTTGTCCTCTTTGGTGCCAAAACCGGAATACGCCACTGAATTAGCTACTTTGTGTGAACGATTTTAAATATTTTAATATTTTTCCCACAAAAAAAAAAAATTCTTGCATTTTTCGTTGTCTATCTATTCATCAATTAATTTTTAACTTATGATTTTTTTTTCTCCGAAAAATAGGGAGAAACAATCCGTGGGGCTTGCGTCTCCATTGCTTGATTGCTAGACGTACAAGCTTGATATTTTTTAATTATGTCGGCAGGGGCGGACGGCTCATCGGTCCACCGATGCTGGACCGCTGCGCTGCTTGGTCTGAGGCACCGAAGGCGCCGCAGTCCCAAGACGCCTAAGCCCTGGCACCGGTGTAGGGTTATTCTAAGGCGCCGGCTGCTTTACTCGGACCGGGAGATTTTAGGTCCCTGCAGTAAAATGTGATATGGACCCCCATTCGTATGGTGTTAATCGCTAAAAAAAATTATATAGTAAGGAGATAAGAGGGTAGTCATATGTTTATGGTGCCCTGTGTGTATGGATATAATGAATATATTTCGTACATTGTATCCCAAATGTTGATTATTGGTATGCAATGTTTCAACAAAGCCCAATTTAACCCATCCCTAAATTCGGACATTTGGTCTATTTTCGGGCAAAAGTTGTCTTGCCCCCTCAGATAAACAACGGTCCCATACGCCTACAATAATAAGAGAAGAAACAACTGTGATTTGAGTTCATATTAGAGGCATCAGTTTTTAATCAGTTTTTAAACGGTCCTTCATAGTTTTTCAATTCAACAAATGAAAAATGCCGAAATAGTTTATCTTTTATGTAGTATCCACAATATAATTCAACACGATTAGATCCAAACGTATGTTATTTGTATCAAGTTTCATGATCTGGTATGGAAAGTTATTAATTGATACTAACAATAATTATTTGAACCCCAGCAGTAGGATATATTGGCAATGTAGAATTTCGTGCATGGTGGGAGGGAAGGGAGGGGGGGGGGGGTAAGTCTTCGCTATGACTATGCGGGACTAGATTTAGAAACTTAGTCACCACAATATGAAATAGAAGGCATAAATGGGTAAATTTTTCTTTTGAAATTGACTACCCTTATATCTCCTTACTATATAATTTTTTTAGCTTATCAACGGTAAATAATGCTTTTGTGCGAGAAAGCTTTCAAAAAGTGGGGGTGGGGGCACAACATCAGAGAAGCACTACCAAAATGATATCATTCTTCATTTTTAAAGGCCACGTTTTATTTTTCAGAGGGGGACATTTGTCAATATGGGGAAAAAGTGGGGGCACGTGCGCCCAATGCCCCCGGCTCCTAGCCCCGGGGTTGTTGTACCACCTTTTGCTCAAATTGGTTAAATCATGGAGCTCCCCGGTCCAACAGACCTTCCTGATTTTACTGTCAACACCAGACATACTAATTTATAACCTATCATCTTTATGTTCCTACTTGATCCTGAGAGAGGAAGAACGATTTATTATCTGATGTTCATCGACAGACACTGGCGTAAGTGCCCCATTATTTTGCTCAAAACCGAATACGCAGGCGACGATCCCGTCATTGTAATTGTGTGTTCAACTCTCTCTCTCTCTCAAAACTTTCCACAAATAGAAATCAATTTGTCTAAACTCTGAAGGCGGTAATTAAGTTCGGTTGAACTTGAATTTTAAAAATGTCACTTTTCGCATATGATTTTCAAAAAGGAAAAGGGAAAACACGGATGAAGGTAATGTATGCCCAGTCCAGTAAATATATTAATGATATGTATACATAAGTGACCATTTGTTGTTCTTCTATCGTCTTTGATATAGGCTTAGTTCCACGAGTTTTATAAAGCTATTTGTCATCGTCGGTGTGGGTGAAGCAAACACACATTTTTATATATGTTCACAGTCCAGAAAATAGGATGGCGGGAACAGAAAATGACGGAAATTTTAGGTTACTTCGTTTTCGACTTCGTAGTGGGGATTTACTTTTGAAGGACCATATAAAACTTCCCATGCTAATGCAACATACCTATCATCCTTGATTCAAATGAACCTATTTGCGTTGCTGGTGACATAATTAGGGAAAGTGTTGTTGCTAACATAAAAAAACACAGTTCTGGTCTATCATGGCTGATGAAACATTGGATCGCCAAAAAAGGGAACAACTGGCAATTGCTATAAGATATGTTTCATCTAGCGATTCTGGAGTTTGGAGATTGCATGAGGACACGGTAATGGTATTGGACTTGATTTCTGACATCAAATCTAATAATCCTGGTGAAATTGAGCATAATGAAACCAAGTTGAGTGGCAAAGCTATTGGAGAAACATTGCTAAGAAAGATTTGTGAGCTCGGTTTGAATCTGTCTCTTTGTGTGGGACAAGGCTATGATGGGGCAGGAGCCATGGCCAGTGAGCGAGTTGGTGCTTCAGCAACAATAAAAAGGCAGCTCCATTGGCCTTTTATTTTCATTGCGCCATGCACTGCCTAAATTTGAGTGCTTCCGCAATGTTGTGCGAGAAATTTCATCGACTTTTCGAGCAAGTGCAAAAACCGGATCTGTTGAAGAGCCTCATAGAAAGTGACACCCTATATTTTCATGACCAAGAAGCACCTGATTACGTTGTGCGAAACACGTTCTGTGGAACGACACACAGCAGTTGTAACATTTATGCAACTTTTTGAAATATATACTAGATGCCTTATCGGAAATCAAATGCTGGGCATCACCTTGCGACAGAAACAAAGCAGAAAGCCTTGAAAATTGGTGTGCAACTCAGAATTTGCAGTTGCTTCAGTCATTTTTGAGAAACTGTCAAGATTGATGCTTACAGTCTCCTGAGTCTTACAAACAGTGGGGAGATTTATCCCAAGCGTTAGCCTTAGTAAACCGTCTCCAGTCTGTTCTCAAAGAATTGCAAAGTGAAGGGGGAGTTCCATGACCTGTATCAAAGGCAGAATCAGTCGCACAAGATGTGATAGAGGTGGAATTGCATGAAAACCACGCATTGCAGCTAGAAGCTCATACCGACCAAATGCTCAAACATCGGCAACACCACCGAAGGCTATTACAGAGTCAACTTTTTTTATCCAGCCATAGACTCCATTATTGGAAACATCAAGCACAGATTTGGACCACATCAACAACACCTTTTTTTATCCAGCCATAGACTCCATTATTGGAGACCTCAAGCACAGATTTGGACCACATCAACAAGAGATTATGAAACTTAACTACCTTGTACCAAATTGTATGGAATTCGCTAAACAAGCTGACGGTGAGAGGCAGTGGAATGATTTAACTCCTGCTATTGAGGTGTATGCAAGTTTGATCAGAGATCTTTTCATGATTGTTAAGGGCGAATACATGTTATGGAGGAAGAAATGGAAAATGTTCCTGTCAAGTCCCGACCATCTTCATCCGTCTGTGCCCTGGATCATTGCTCTGAAATGTTTCCTAACATATCACTGTTGCTCCAGTTGCTGGCAACTTTGCCAGTGACTTCTGCACAGGCCGAGAGAGTCTTTTCAAAATGAAAAGAACCCTTACAGCTATTTGGTCAATAATGACGGAAGCCCGACTGGAGGCACTTATTCTATTACAAATGCATAGAGCCCATTGCCCAGACGTGGAATCAGTTATCGACAGATTTGCCATAACATCAGCGCGGCGGTTGAATCTAAAATTATGATTTGGTAAGTTTGATTGTCAAATCTTACTTCCAACCTTTCGACTCCCAAGTAACAAGTAAGTACAATGTCACCTCACTCAACCCCTCATTTTTCAATATTCTGGAGTCAAAAATATTGGCCAGGTGTGCAAGTGTGATCAATGATCTTCTGTTTCCTTTACAAATATCTTCTTTTGACATGTACCCCCTTCCTCCATAAAAACTCGGGAGGCATCAACCCAAACTGCCCCTATATCGCTACGCAATAGAGTTTGAATAAATTGTACTTCGGCAAGTATGTGGCGGGGCAGGTGGCACAGTTCCCCAATTTGTTTGGCAAGCAAGAATTCGGGCAAAATGTACAGTCGACAGAGACGGTATTTTCTGCTCAGTACCAATATAACAACTCCCCGTTATGATCAGAAGATTAATGTCTCAGGAAAAAAGCAAACATTATTAAACGATTATCTAATTTGTCGGTGTAAATCTGAACATAGTTGACAGTTCAATGCCAAGTTGCGGGTTATTTTTTTTTATCTTACTTCCTTTTGTAGTAGGAAGCTATTGGCGGTATTAACTGATAAAACGACCAGGGAAGTGATGACAGGTTGAGCACTTGTTGAAATCGATTTAAAGTAAAAAGAAGAGAAAAAAAAAAAATGATTAACTGCATGTACTTGTTTTTTTCTGTTAAATAGAAGCTTTGAGGAAATAAATCTCAAGCATGTAATCTATTTCTAAAAATATGAAATAAAATTTAAGCATGGACTGATGATGGACAAGACCAAGACCAATTTTGTTATCATTATCATCATGTATTTTTTATTTTTTATTAAGGAAGGGGGGGGGGGGAATTATGGGGGAGGGGGGAGGAAATTTTAAAAAGAACAATAACAATAATAATTGCCAGAATCTGGAAATGTTGACCAACATGGGGCGCCGATATATGTGTTCACAATCCTGCAAAATTTATCAGGAATTTTCTTCCGATTCTGCCCGAATATGTCAATCAATTTTACCCGAATCTCTCAAAGCTCCACTGAATTCACCCGTATGAGTGGTATTGGGCAACCATTAGTCACCAAAAGTCTGTATCGACAGTGTTCCCCCACCCCGGCCAGTATACTTCTGTGACACTGTAGTTAGACTTAAAAAACCTGACCGTTATTTACCAGCTGTTTGAAGTCATCATGGTACATACAAAAAGTTTGGAACTGACCAATTACGTTCCAATATGCAAATACGTCCTGCCTGATCTGAGTAACGCACATGTCTATAGCAATCAGGGGCATAACTTAACTTCGAGGCCAGGCGGTATAAGTTAAATTTACCCGACGAAAATGTGCATGTTCTCGAAAAAGATATACATGTGTATATATACAATCACACAAAATAGAACAGTTGGGGACAGATCCCCCCCCTCTCCTTCCCCACCAATACGGTCGAACTGAAAGTGTCAAATGTGGCGAGGCCTATAGACCGAGGCTTTGGTTGTGGTCCAGGGGGCGAAGCCCGAAGCCCCCGGAAGCTCCGAAGATTTATTGTTTTTGATGTTCCAAAATCTGAAAATGCTGGAAATCAACACAAAGTTCAATTGATGAAAAGAAGACAATTTTTATTATAATGTTAAAATTAGCGTCGGTCCTGGGGTGAAACCCCGGAAGCTCTGAAGATTTCTTGATTTTTATGCTCCACAATGATTGAATATCAAAACAAATTTCCAATGTGTAAGTGATAAAAAGAAGACAATTTCATATTTGTTTCAATCTATTCAGATAATTCAGAAAAGTATTTGCAGAATTTCCCTGCAAATTGAGAAAATTTGGGGAAAATTGTGTGGTTCATGGGCGAAGCCTTGGAATTGGAGACGTAGGAAAATATTTGAGATTGGCGGAAGATTTTATCATTTGCCTCAACAAACCTCAGTACCAAATTGTATGAGTCTCTTATCGCCGTAACGGACCAAAAACTATTTGTAAAGGGGAGGAGGGTAAGTGTGTCAGGGGGAGGAATGATGCTCATGATGTTGTCAGGTTAAAGTGCTCATGATGTTGTCAGGTTAAAGTGCTCATGATGTTGTCAGGTTAAAGTGATCATGATGTTGTCAGGTTAAAGTGCTCATGATGTTGTCAGGTTAAAGTGCTCATGATGTTGTCAGGTTAAAGTGCTCATGATGTTGTCAGGTTAAAGTGCTCATGATGTTGTCAGGTTAAAGTGCTTATGATGTTGTCAGGTTAAAGTACCCATGATGTTGTCAGGTTAAAGTGCTCATGATGTTGTCAGGTTAAAGTGCCCATGATGTTGTTAGCATGATGCCGAGTCGGGAGGACATAATCAGTCCGGTTCACGCTCCTGATCGGGAGATCTCCTGATTGGGACATCGAGACATGCGCAGTGACCATGATTTTAACTTCAAAATTTCAGCCGTTAATTTTTATTTGGCTTTTCAAATTCTGTTATTCTAAAGTTGTAAACTTTGAAAATGATATTGAAATTGATATTTCTGGAACTTTCTTTGCATAATTTTAGCTTTTGCTGGTGACTACTGACTACAGTTTTAAAATCTGCTCTTCAGAAGCTATTGCAATGAATTTAATAAAGATTACTCTAAATCTCCCTGGTGGAAGTCAAATTTGCGCTGGTGAAAATGGAGAAAATAATTTGTATCGTTCTGTTGCACCGTTAAAATATTTCGCACGCATTTTCTCTACCTTTGGCTTAATCCTATTTTACCGTTATGTATTTCTTTAACTGTTTAAAGGGATTTAAATTTGGAAAGATGCATTGTGGGTTATAATGACAGGAGGCCCGCTTGGGAGATCTCCCGATCGGAAGAGTGGACCGGACTGATAATATTTCTGATATATTCGGCAGTACGGGCATGATTGAGATATATCTCTTATTTGAACAGTGTATTCCGACATTTTAAATCTCTGCCCGACTTTAATAGTGCCCGCCGCCGCGTATAATGTTGTCAGCCTTGCCGAGTCGGGAAGGATATGATTCTGATATCTAGAGTCTATATATCAAACCATGCATGTCCTCCCGACTCATTCTAGACTGCTAGATGAGGCGGGAGGACATGATTCTGATATGACGATTAGGGCATGGGATGTATCTCCAATTTAAAGAGTACATCTGACATTTTACATCCCTGCGCGACTTAACGCCCAAGTATGATCTTGTCAGCATCATCTGATCATGCCGAGTCGGCGGTCTACTGGGATATCTAGCTGAGTCAAGAATGACCTGATGACTGAGACATACTCCGATACCAGGCATCCAGGATACAAATGCATCCGACATACTACATTTCTGCCCGAATAAGATCAGTATTCGACCAACGGACGCGGGGGAAAGGAAAGGGGGAAGGGGAAGAGGGGTAACACAAAATCTGTGATATTATCTATAACATTTGTTCAATTTTGTCTTTTTGCGAAGAAACAAAAACATAAAGGTATACCATAATAATCTCCTTTAATTTTGTTTCATTACAAGGACATTTTTGGCCCGACGAAATAGTCCAAATTGGAATTGCCCAACAAAATAATTTTTAAGTGGCGTCACACCCCCACATCCTCCCATAAATTACACCTCCCCTGGCTGTGGTAGCTATGATGAAACATTCAAACTCAGTCAAATTCTGCATTTGGAAACTATATTGATGCTTCCTAAAAAGGGTTGTCTCTTTCATTTCTAACGTGGCTTTTGTCTGTTTGTTAACAGTTTAAACTGTTGAACGCTTTTGTCATTAAAATCTTGTTTACAGCTTGAAAAGGAGATGAAAGAGAACTACATTTCTTCATTGCCAATATTGTATCTGTTTTTCTTTTCTGAAAAAAAGTAAAGTGTTGTATCACGTTGGTCTTAATTTACACAAAATAGCAGATAAGAATTAAAAACAATCGACAATTTCCTTATTTATTGATCGTGAACTTCAAAAGAATACGACCTGTTAAATGAAAAATAGAACAATAATACCAGTGTTACCTATGCTGCCTTCTTTTCTTTTTCTTTTTTTTTTTTTTTGATGATCAAAAGTTAAATACACATCATTTTGGAAAAGGAAAATATACATTGTTTTGTAGAACAGTAGAAGTTAAAGTTCAATATTTTGTGTAATAGCACTCTCGTGATTTCTTTGATCTAAAAACAGGGACGGTCTGCACGCCGTAAGGGCAAAAGGCGAAGCTCGTGAAGAAGACGATTTGTATGATGTCATATTAGTTAACATTGTGAGATGCATGCATGTGGAAATGGTTGAGGCGAAAATTAAGAGCAATGACTCTTTTTGTAACAAAAACATTGATTGTTCCATAATAATAAGGTGTTGAAATATCACAACGGACATTAAAGGAAAGGTGTCGTCCCGTTAATACATTCAGAAGTGAACTCCGGTGTAAAAGTACATTTTGCTTATAACTTCAGTACACAAAATTAATTGAAGGAATCGTACAGACAAATTACCTAATAAATTCAGTCCGGAGGGGACCAAATTCACTAAACATTCCTTAGAAAATAAGGACCGGGGGGCCCAAACTTACGGAGGGCAAAATTTACTATTACACCGGGGAGCTGTTAACGTCTCTTAAATTTGGCTAATTGATTGCGAGCAATCTGTGATGTTATCAATGTTCGGTCCACATGTGTAATCGATACCATCGCATATTTCTTGAGATCAATATGCAAAATTTAAGACCGGAAGTGACGTTACCGGCACGGCGGCGTTCTCTTCTTAATTTATTTATGGGATGATACCTCTCCTTCAAAGGAGAACTAGACCCATGAGTCATAAGTTAGTCCTTTAAGTTTTTTCTTCAGATATTCATTACATAGCCTCCGAACTGCCGAAGTGCACGATAACATTTTATATTGTGTATACAATAATAAACAATAATAACAGCTTCATTTCAATTAGTTGGAATCTTGTTTTTCTTATCGCTATTAGGAATTCCAGGATACAATACCTTCAGTTTTGTTTCCTCCACAGAATTTTGGGGACTAACTCTTATATGCAAATTTAAAAAAAGAAAGTCACTTTTCTGTACATTTTGTGATTATATGATGAAACGTTCATTTGTATGGGTAAGAATTCTATAATTTAATTGGTTGCAGGTGTCAGCTGACCGTGGTTAATCCGCAGCTCCGCATGGAAACAGTCAATTAGCGTCCCGTTTTAAGACGTATGAAATGGAATTGTTACGACGTAAGAACAACGTAAGAATTGATTTTTCTTAGGCGTAATATTAGGAGACGTTATAACCCACATGGCCAATTATACTCGTGTGCACCGGACCAATGCCGTTTACTTTCGTTTTATGTCACTGCGCATGCGTACAAATTGGAATTATTTGTATTTTGAAATGGAAATTTTCCTAAAAAGCAGGTTGGTGTTTTCTTGACTTACAAACAGATTTATCCAATTTTGGGGCTTCTTCAATGGTCATGGGTTTAATACACTTATTTGTCAGATTGTGTTTTAATAATTGTGTTGCAATAATGAGGTTGGGGACGGAAAGACGAACAATTGGTTTTAAAAACAGCAAGAATTAAAATTTAGATGTCCATTTTAAGTCATTGCATTTATTATTCGTTCATCGTGCGACAAATCAACCAAAAATTAACTTTCCCGACAAAATGACATCTGAATTTAAAGTTGTCCTGAAAGAAAGTAAGATAGTCCGTGGACTTTTCTCTGCCTACATACAATGCAAACCTGCTGAAAAATCAGTTGCCTGTCCGGGCAGGTCAGGTATAAATTGGGGTTACTGGATAAGGTTTTTGGTTGTCCTGGCCGAGCAGCCGGACAAGTGATTTGTCACAGGTTGTATTCATTACATTGTCCACTTGCATTTGTTATTTTGATAGGTCTTATCATTGAATTGCTCAGGGCCCGTAGAGTTTTTACCCAGCCTTCTCATCTTCTTGTTGTGCCCTGATAATTATGCAACCCCTTGCTTTTGTATTGTTATTTTATTTCTCAACTTCCTCAAAAGAGCTTATAGAAACTGAACAGCAAAGAAGAAAAAGCATATAATACAGCAAAACAAAAGGCAAGTTAACAAACACTGAACAGAGGAATTATAGGTCCGTATAGCCGGGATCAAAAAGGGGTTCGTTTTTGATATAAAATGGCACTTCAAATAAAAAAACTTTACATTTGGGCATAGGCGTATAAGGCGGGTAGAGAAAACTGCTCCCCCCCCCCTCCCCCCCCCCCCCTTCTCTCCTTTCAGTTTCGGGAAGATATGATTTTCCAGAGCGTATAGCAAATTTTGATAAAAATTGTGCAAATTTTTCCGATATTTTTGCCAATTATCTGAAAAATTTGGTTAATTTCCTGATAAATTCGGCCAACTTTCCGAAATGCGGCTTATTTTCAGAAAATTCAGTCACTTTTTCGAACGGAATCAGAAAAAAATATCCTAATTCCGTGACCCTTCAGAAAACCATTATAGGTCAAAGAGAATTGGTTGACGGATGCCCCAGGCCTGGAATTTCTGTCTCCAAGGTTTTGAGGTACCAAGGTCAAAGGTTACAGGTCACAGGTCAAATGAAACAAGTTTTTTGGTGATGACTGTATCTTTAAAAGAAATTACTTGGTATCTTTACAAATTGCAACCTTATGTTGTGCCATGATACCTTGGCACATTAATTTGTGTCCGGTAGACTAGGGTCAAAAGGTCAAAGGTCACAGAGCTATTGACCACTTATCACCATTTCCCCCTATAGTTATGGAATGGTAAGTGTGGCGTGAGCATGAATGGTGTCATACAGTAGGGTACGATAAATGTGAACAATTTCAGATGTTGTTTCAGTGATTAGATCAAGGATCAGAGGTCGGAGGTCAAACAGATGATTTTAGGGGGTTATTATGTACTAATTTGTACAATTCGTGTGCCCCTTTACATTCCGAAAGTGCAAGACCTATACCATTCCTATGTTTGTATCACATGGTACATGAACTTGTGTCCCGTAAGCTCTGGGGTCAAAAGTTCAACAGTCAAATGTCACAGGTCGCAGAGCTAGTGACCCCTTTTAACCACCACCTCCCCCTTCCCCATATTTATTATTATTAGCTATTTCCCCCAACTATATCAGACTATACTGTATGGTTAAGGTGAAGAGATCAGCAAATCCATGATGGATTGCTTTCTTGTTGACACATTTGTTTTGGAAATGCAATCATGTCAAGAATTTCTGGACCACAGCAGGGAATTTTATTATCAAGTGTTACTTTAGCTGTCTTTTTTGGCGTTTAGTTTGGTTATCTTATCAATTCAAAGCACCCTGTAAATTTTAGGAATTTCCTTGCAAAGAATTATGTATAGGCCTACTGATGCAAAATGAAAAAAGTTATTCCAAGTGTGCCTATCTTTTTTGATGTTCAGATATATTTCTGTATTTAAGATCAAAACAACAAAAGCAAGAGTTACTTTCAGAATTTATTTGATTTGTAATTGATCCTTAATCATTTACTTATTGCACAAAAAATCACATATTAATCAAGATTTACTTTACAATATCACCTGATACTGCAATAAAACAAAAATGAAGTCATGTCTGGTAAATCATATGCCGTTTGCTATGTCCTATACATATCAAGATAAAATGAATATCCTATGTGGTTAAGTATGCGAACCATCTTGATTTCTGTTATTATAGTTTATGTATCGATTGCTGTATTGTCTCTGTAAAAGCTCAAGTTGCAAGATGTTGAAATATAACTGGAGGAAAAAATGTGTATGAATCTTAGATAGTATTGGTGTTTTGTAAGAGAAGTTTAAAGCTCTCCATATGGTTAAAACGCTCTGCTGAACGTTTGAGTCTCTTAAAAATTGCGCTCTCACTTTTCGCTTTATAGTGCCCCTTTAAACTAAAG
>JAIGNY010003250.1:320000-342500 GCA_020152595.1 Chiridota heheva
AATTTTTTTTTTCTTTTTCGGAACCATTACTTCATTTCCATGAATTTGTCTTCAATTTTAGACAGTCTTAGTCTAATTTACCAAAATTTTACTACATGTTTAAATCTTATGTTAATAATTTTACAACTTCACCTCCCAATTGAAAAAAGCATATAACCGGGAAGGTGAAATCCTCTCAGGGGCAGTTCCCCTGCCCCCTCCCACTTCCCACTCCCGCTTCTTACGCCTCTGGTCAGCAGCACTGCATTGGTAGATCGTCCCGCAAGCGAAACAGTCAAACCAGTTTGGAAAAGAGCCAAATTAAGCTTAAACAATTAAAAGAAAAAGTCAAGTCAAGTCAGGAATAACAAAATTGAAAGCTGGGGCATACCATACTATTATTGTGCCCCGACATTACTACTCGCAGCATCCTATTGTGCCCCGATATTACTACTCGCAGCATCCTAACTCAATATTTCTTCAAATAGTGTACACGCTGTGTCACCCCTAAACCATTCCCGAAATAAACTCTGTATGTACTACGGACGTACAGTGCATGGATAAGTACACTGTACGTATGGACTGAGGGTGCAGTGATGCGTTAATTTTCGGTTGCCTTGATATGTTTGATTTTTCAACAGAACATCGTTGATGTAAGGGCGCGAATCTTTTATGCTGGATCGGCAACATGGGAGGGGGAGGGGGCGGGGGGGGGGGTTCAGCTGAGAGGTTGTACTGAGATGGGTAAAATGTACTGAAAGGAAAATTGTTGTTTTATAACTTCTACAACATACAAAATATCACGTAGTCTGTACGTCATCAGAATTTTTTTTCTGTTTATTCTCCATCAAAGCTTTTGAAAAACGGAGGAATAAACGATAAAGCCCATGAAATACATTTCACATCCAAACAATTTCCAAACAGCCAAAAAACAAACAAAATATGGTCCCATGGTTGAAAAAGAACAAAATGAAGCCAACTAAGCCTTTTTTTTTTTTTTTTTTTTTTTTTTTGCGGCTCACAAGGGTTCACAAGAAAACCCACTTGGAACTATATAGATATCTAACACCATAAAGCTATATGGATATTATAACACCAAACAGTTAATGGATATTTTAATTATAGAATATGAACTGATGGAGAAACTCAGAAAAATTGTGGCGCCATTTTAAAATAATCTCCCAGATTTTTCCCTAAAATACCTCGTTATTTTCATTTTTCTATACTTTATCGACATGGATTTTAACTTTTTAAAAACTAAGAAATCAATAGATTTAGGAGAGTGTTATCAGTAAATTCAACTAACTAGTATCTCTTTTCTTGGAATAACGAACAGTCCGTGAACTGTAACATAACAGAAGACATGGAATGCAATTATGTCATGCACTTTAAAAAAAGTTGTGTAGAATTTTTACAAATCCATTTTACACGTTGGATCAAAATTACACAGCTAAAAAAGGGGAGGAGTTTGAATAAAATGTATTTGAGTACATCTTTTTACCATTTGTATCGATCTGCTTTGTAAAACGCTTCTTTTTTTTACAAAATTATAAGATAAACTATACTTTTCTTAAATCATACTTATTTAGTGGAGATTTAAAACTATAAAGATATTAAATCAACTTTATTTTCCATTTACCACTACATATTGTAGTTCAATGAAATTGATGAACAATCAGACTATTCTTATTAATATTTAAGTCCAATGAAATTGAAGAACGATCAGACTAACCTAATTTACTACTACATATTGTCAGATTGTAGTCCAATGAAATTGATGAACGATCAGACTAACTCATTCATATTTTAGTCCAATGAAATTGAAGAACGATCAGACTAACCTAATTTACTACTACATATTGTCAGATTGCAGTCCAATGAAATTAAAGAACGATCAGACTAACCTAATTTACTACTACATATTGTCAGATTGTAGTCCAATGAAATTGATGAACGATCAGACTAACCTCATTCATATTTTAGTCCAATGAAATTGAAGAACGATCAGACTAACCTAATTTACTACTACATATTGTCAGATTGTAGTCCAATGAAATTAAAGAACGATCAGACTAACCTAATTTACTACTACATATTGTCAGATTGTAGTCCAATGAAATTGAAGAACGATCAGACTAACCTAATTTACTACTACATATTGTAGTCCAATGAAATTGATGAACGATCAGACTAACCTAATTTACTACTACATATTGTCAGATTGTAGTCCAATGAAATTGATGAACGATCAGACTAACCTAATTTACTACTACATATTGTCAGATTGTAGTCCAATGAAATTGAAGAACGATCAGACTAACCTAATTTACTACTACATATTGTCAGATTGTAGTCCAGTGAAATTAAAGAACGATCAGACTAACCTAATTTACTACTACATATTGTCAGATTGCAGTCCAATGAAATTGATGAACGATCAGACTAACCTCATTCATATTTTAGTCTAATGAAATTGAAGAACGATCAGACTAACCTAATTTACTACTACATATTGTCAGATTGCAGTCCAATGAAATTGATGAACGATCAGACTAACCTCATTCATATTTTAGTCCAATGAAATTGAAGAACGATCAGACTAAGCCCATTTACCACTACATATTTTGGTCCAATGAAATTGATGAACGATCAAACTAACCTCATTCATATTTTAGTCTAATGAAATTGAAGAACGATCAGACTAACCTAATTTACTACTACATATTGTCAGATTGCAGTCCAATGAAATTGATGAACGATCAGACTAACCTCATTCATATTTTAGTCCAATGAAATTGATGAACGATCAGACTAAGCCCATTTACCACTATATACTGTAGTCCAATAAAATTGATGAATTATCAGACTCACCTCATTTACCACTACATATTTGAGTCTAATAAAATTGATGAACGATTAGACTAACCTCATTTACCACTACATATTTTAGTCCAATGAAATTGATGAACGATCAAACTAAGCTCATTTCATATTTTAGTCCAATAAAATTGATGAACGATCAGACTAACCTCATTTACCACTACATATTTAAGTCCAATAAAATTGATGAACTATCAGACTAACCTCATTTACCACTACATATTTTAGTCCAATAAAATTGATAAACTATCAGACTAACCTCATTTACCACTACATATTTTAGTCCAATTAAATTGATGAACGATCAAAATAACCTCACTATATACACAGCTGTGGTGTAATTTTTTACACAACTTGTGTATTTTATAAAAAAAAAATAGTGTGTAGGGGCAGAGTCGGGCTGGGATGCTTTAAGGGGCGTGATCTTTTGCGCCATCAAATTTAAGACATTTGCCTATAAATTTCCTCTTCCCTCCCCCATTCAATGTTGACCATTTTAATATTTGTTTGTTTTCCTTCATATTATACAGGCTAAATCACAGTAAACCCAACATTGAAAGGAGCGACAGTGGTAGCACCAGGGTGGGGTGGGACTCCGTCGGTGAGGCGTGGATCCCGTCTTGGCAAATAGTATGAGAGTTCACAGCGATGTTATAGTGGAGGGTTTCTGATGGAGGGGAGGGTTTTCGTAGCAAGGGGCCCTAATGCCATTGACACAATGACCAGTCCAAACCTGGGTAGAGGTAACTTAGCAAAATTCCTCAGAATCTCCCATCACATGTTTGACCTATTTACTGCTGTTTAATTTCCAGGCCTCGATCTGCCATTTCTTATGGAAATTTATGACGTATTTACCAGGCAAACAAATATAGACCTATTCTCTTATATAAATTAATGCTGTTTTAGGAGGCATTCGACCGGTCATAGAAATATCATTAAACCCCCCGCTCCGGGCCACCCAGCCACTGGGGGAATGGGGCCCACCTCCAACTTTTTAAAAGATTTTTTTTAAATTGAAATAATGTTTGTTTTTTAATATTCTTTTTGCCAGACGTGGGCTAAATTTGAACACTTCGTTTGGGAAGTGGGTCGAGGGCCTTCTCGGATTTTTTTAAATGCTGGCTACGCCACTGTCCCCACCCTTATACAGGCAAACACACATTTCCAGTTTATTTCAAACTGTATGCGTATTGGAGATTGCATGGTTCAGAAGAGGATTGCAACTTTATAGATATTTTAATATTACATATTTGAACACTATTTTGACTATTACATTATTAATCGAAAGAGAAACTTAGAGAATCAGTGGCGCTATTTTAAAATAATCTCCAAATATTTTCTACAAATAGTTGGTTATTGTCCTTCTTCCGTAATTATGTCGACATGATATTTGCAACTATTTCAAAAGTAAGAAAAATCAAGAGATTTGAGAAAGTATCAAGAGTAAAATGAAATAAATTTATATTAATTGTTTGCATAGAATAACTTCAAATTTACATAACAAAAGATTATAAAAGGCTAAGAGAGGCGGGATAAAAGTGTGACATATAGTTGCATACAGGCAATATTAGCTAAATTGATCCAAAACTACGATCAAATCAATATTAATTTTTACCTAATTCCTGTTTATAAATTTAGTTCAGTGATGAAGCAAGTTTATCTTATATGAAGGAGGACTTTAAGAGAAATAAATGGTGAAGAAACGACTCTAATATCTTATTCCGACAAGAAGATATTCATTGCAGTTTAAAGCTCTTTCTTATCTATATTACTATGGACGGTTGGCGCCCCTTCCTTACATTCATACCAATTGCTAAGTTACCACTTTCCTGACATATCCAATGTTTCTTTAGCCACAGAATACATAAAGACTTTGAGGAATCTGCAAAGGGACACTTGGCCCCCACTTCTTTTTCTTCCGAATTTGTATCTTTTGTATGGTGATGTTTAGCATCTTAGCGTGATTTTACCTCCCTCCCCTCCACCCCACATTTTTACTTTTTCCCCGCACTTTCGGTAGGCAAATCCCGCCCATGCCCTGCCCTCCAACCTATGCAGACCCGAGTTAAGTTAAGAAGTGAGGTCCGGGACCAGTGGCGCAACAATATGATGGGTAAACCTCACGGGCCCTGAGCAAAATCGGAGATTTGAGGGGCCCCGAGCAATGACACTGTGATATGTTTGTTATGAGGCCCGAACGCTGAATACAGATCTCTAGTTGCGCCACTGGTGGATCTGTAACTCTCCTCAATCTATGTGTAAGTTTAGAAGTGATCAGGTTATTTGAATGAATATTCATACGCGCTAGATGTGACCCGATGTTAATACTAGTATCGTGAAATTTTACAAGGAATCAGAGATAAATCTCTAAAATAAAAAACAGTGGATTTTTAAACTATGCAAAGACCAGATAAAATTAAACAGTAACAAATTAAAGGGGAACAAATCAAAGATTGGTGGTAGTCAGTCGCAAAACACCCATACGCGCAGAGCATGAATAGCTGTTTTCGTATACCTGTTCAGGGAGGCGTGGCACGAAATTTGAGTGTAGTCCCTCTTCGTTACGGCATATAACCGAGAATTAATAGCTACACGAAGCGGTAGGACAATTATATCCATTACTTCTTTAGATATTTATTTGGTATTCTATTGCATGCTGCCTTTTTTGTGATCATGTAGGCTTTTTGGGGGGCCTATCCCATTAGTTTCCCAGATTTCTTATGTATATGAGTATGAAGTTAGGCCACGGATAGTCTAACCATCCTTGGGTGGGCCCAATGTGCGACTTGTAAATGAAACGTCATTCTCTACCAAATTTTAAACGTTCTTTGTACAGTCGTAAAGATTTGGAACGGAATAATATCATTTTTGCCCAAATTCATGATGATGGGACCCCCTTTTTTTTAGTCATATGTTGAACTTTATATATATAAAACTCAATAACCTGCAATCTGCACCCCCCTCACCCTTACTCCCCACCATTACCATTTTTCTTACTCAACCCTCCCTTGTGTCCGCCTCCCTACTCCTTTCTTCGTCTATAAACTGCAGGAAAGGGTGCGGTACAGTCGATATGAACAGGTGAAAGTCTGTCAGTCTGTTGTAATTACCGGGTGGCTAGTCTGATTTCAGTCGTTTCTACACAAATAATACCAAACTTTAAACTTAAGTATCTCCTGAACGGAATTTCCCCAATTTGTTTCTTTTGAAGTCCTCTTTCATATAACTGTATAAGATAAACTTGCTTGACCACTAAACTGATCATTTAAAACAAATTTCATAGTATATATTACATTTAGAGCTTGAGCTGTTTTCGCTATCATGCGTCATAAATTTCCCACTTACATCTTATCTGCTGATTAGCCATTAAAAACATTGCATATTATTAGAAAAGTAGTAAAACATGCATAGTAAGGCATGTAAAGGTAGTTATATTTTACCACCTAAAGAAAGTTCGAGGAAAATTAAATACATTTTGATTTTTGAATTTGTTTAATAAATAAAACTTACTACATGCTACATCTGTCGTTTCTACACAAATGAGACGGGGCTTAAACTTGATATCTCCTTAACAGTTTAAGATCTTTAAATGCTTTCTTCACCATTTTGTTTCTTTTAAAGTTCTCTTTCATATAAAATGAACTTGCCTGACTTCTGAATTAATCTTCAAATTGTCATCGGAATACATGATATCGTCACAACCGCACCATCACGACCATGACGACGTTGTGGCTCGGCTGTAAAGCCACTAGCAATTTAACTGTATGCAGATATGGGTCACAATATATGCAAGTTAATACCCATTAAGAGGCCTATGTTTTGATCATATTTGCATTTAAGATGTTGTTAATTGCATTTTTGCTCATTTACATTCATTGACGACAAACGCTCATCTGCTCACGTTAAAGAAGTCAAATATGCTTGGACTTTCTGAAGGAAGTAGTTGAAGTATTGGTGCACGAAGTAGCTAACTTCGAGTCTGCATGTTTCATCACACGGTTGGCCATGTACAGAGGTCGGAAGTAAAACTATGATGCTGTTTTCATCTCCAGTTGATATGCCTAAGTAATTTATCTGTGTATTGAAATAAAAAAGAGTATAATATTGAATCACGAGCGCACTGGTCTTTATACTGTAACTCATAAGCTGGTCAATGCTTGAACGTCATTTTTCAACTTTACAAATATATATCGATCATCTCCATCTTATATGAAAGGAGACTTTGAAAGAAACAAAATGCTGAAGAAACCGTTCAAAAATCGTATTCCCTTAAGGAAATATCCAAGTTTAAATATCTTGTCTTACCTTTGTAGAAATGACTAGTGTAGAAAATCTACTATGGAAGGTTGGGGCTCTTATCCTCACATTATTAACAATTATCAATTGTTTTTTAAAGAAAATATATTCAACTTTTTTTTCCTATTTCACTTATTTTCCCTCAAACTTTCTTCAGGTGGGTTATTGTAATTATCCTTACCAGAGTATACTTTCCTGACATATCCAATGGTTTTTCAACCACAAAATCGAATGACAAAATATGATAGAATGAATAAAGAATTTGAGGAATCTGAGGCAGTGACATCATAATTAGTCTGATTTCAGTCGTTTCTACATGATACCAAACTTTAAACTTGAATATCTCCTTAACAGAATAAACATTTTGAATGCTTTCTTCACCATTTTGTTTCTTTTGAAGTCTTTTTTGACAAAAGTCCTTTTTCATATAAGATGGATTTGCTTAACCCCTGAACTAATCCTATAGTTAAAGGCTAGATATCGTGTTAACGTGGAAATAAACAATGCAATACCATCCAGCGTTTCTGACTGTTTGATTGGTCGAAATATTTACACAATCACCGACGGCGAGCCAATCAATTACCGCCGCGCCAATCAATTACCGCCGTGGAAGAGACGTTATTAGTATGTATTGGATTTAGTATGTATCGGATTAATTATATACCTCCGACAAGAATGTCTGCGCCACGTGCATGACGGGAACAGCGGAACGATTATCTCACTTATAACTTCACTTTACGGCAACAGGTAAGAGGTGCCCTCCATTTCACGGGAAAGAACGGGGTCATATGCACGTGTCCTACGTGGATTTTGCTCTTTTTTTATTTGGCGTGTTGGAGTCCGCTTCGGCAGGGACAGGCAGACAAGGCATTTCTTAAGTAGTTAAGTGACAGCTGGAAGATCCACAATTCCTAAACGTTTTTACACCAATGGAAAACCAGGACCTAAAGAATTCTTGATATTAATGTGTTCATATTCAATTCGGCGATAGCCTTTGAATACTCGGAAATTAGTCTTATAGTCCTAAATACTATATCTGACCTTAAATTATTAGGCTCGTTGGTATATTTTGACTTCAATCCTGTCTTAAGTGTCTCTGAAAAACTTTAATATTTTGTAAGGAAATTTTAACCTTCCATAAGGATATCTGAAGAAACTTTAACATTTTCTGAGGAACTCTAAAAAAACTTTAACATTTTCTGAGGAACTCTAAAAAAACTTTAACATTTTCTGAGGATTTCTAAAAAAAACTTTAACACTTCTGAGGAAATTTCAGGAAAAAACTGTGGACGGCCGACGGACGGACAGCCGGACGCACGTAATCGCCATTACATAGGTTCGCATTATGCTTCGCATGCGAACCAATAATGTTTTTTTCTCAACCATGATTCAGTAGAAATGCACGATATACACAAACACAGAGCAGTATTTCTCCAAAAAGTGTGGGGGGGACGGGGGACTGGTGACAGGTCAACATTTAACCAATATGTATATCAGTATATCCTAAATCCACGCATTTCAGGGCAGTTTTTTCTTTCTTTCTGGAAACTTTGTACTTAATTTTTGTTATCCCGCCAAAAGTGGAGGGAATGTCCCCCTGTTCCCGGGCCCGGTCCTGCGCAGACATAACAAAAAAAGTCCAAGTCAGAAAGTAAAACTTACCACATGTTGTAGATGAGCAAGTACTTGCTTCAAGAGGGGCATGACCATTCGCATACTCTCGCAGAATTCCGGCATGTCGTCGGATTCGTCCTCTTCGGTACACAGGTTACGATTGCGAATACCGCATTCAAGATACAGAATTTCTTGAAGAATTGGATGGAATAAATCTAAGGCGTCGTGGTAGTATTTTATCGGTAGCGACACTTCCTGAAGTTGGTTTTGCTATTGAAAAAGCAGAAACATACGTTTGAGTATTCCTGGCATGTCTGGTTGAGGTTTCTGCATTAATGCAATGGGGAGGAGAAAAGGAGGTGGCGGGTGGGGTTGGGGTTGGGTGTAGATAGGCTCCTGATGTTAAAAAGAATGGGTCCCAAATTCTCATATTCGGCGGAAATCTCCTATTAAAATTTCAAAATACAACACACCGCCCTCCACCACCACATTTTCCCATTCTACCGCATTAGCTATAGTTTAGAGATTATACCCTTTTTCAGTTCAGCTCTCCTCTCCCATACCCGGGGTTAGACCGAAAAACATCCTCCCCCTCCCTCCCTCTTCCCTCACCACCACCACCACATATTTCAATGAACCACGCATTAGCTATTGTATGAAAAACACACTTCTTTCAGCTTGAGGCAAGACCGAATGTCGTGTCGCACAGATCTCCACAGTCTATACATTAGTAGATTGGTATTTCAAGTCCACATACTACTACATAGTGTCACAGCTAAACATCATACTCATACAGTCAGCCTCTTAACATTTCGTTCATAGTTTGTGAAGCAACTGCGGTACAACTTAGTAAAGTTCCAACAATCAATGTCGAAGCGGAGTATTTATATGCGTATTTATTGCATGGACAAAGGACTTTTGCCCAAGTGGAATAATCCGACTTTAGAAGGGTCATTTGCGAGCTGGCGAGTGCAAATTCCTTTGAACCGTGCATTATATACGCATATAACCACGATGCCAAAACATTAATGTATCTTTATCAAAATTTCCGTGTTAGAAAAGTTTCCATACATTTTTTCGCTATGTTAAGAAATTAACTTGTTGTAAAAGTGGACTAAACCAAATACTCGAGTCGTGCATAACGGGCATTTAATGCACGGGTCATGACAATGGAAATACTCCGTAGAAATTTTATGACAAATATCAATGCATGTGGATATCAAATAGATTCTTTCTTTTGCCGTTGAGGCTACCAGGATTGGTGAAGGTACCCCATTATTTAAAACTATCCGTTACTTATTAACCTTAAAATTTCAGGCTTTTTTTTTTATATATTTTTTTAAAAGGCAATGACATTTCCTTTGCGGTAATTTTTCTTTGTTCTTCAAACAAAAATGCAAAAGATAAATGTGACATTCTCATCTGATAATTGTAAACTTGAGAAAGATTCATGGAGTACTCGGTTGAAAAATGAGGCCGCTTTTAGCACATTTTTGTGAATATTCACTGTGATCATGTCTCACCATGGAGAAAATTTCATAGGGAAATTTTCTCTCCCCCCCCCCCCAACCCCATTCCCGTAGCGATGCCATTGTCAAAGGCAGTGGCCATTACGAATTCCAGGTAAACAGTAGTACAAGCTTGAAACGATGGTTAGTCTATAGCTAAAGTTGATTGTGAATATCATTGTCATAGAGACTTTCAGTGCTGTCGAATGCAAGTAAAGACATCCATTATTCTAAGACTTGAAACACCAAAATAATACGGCCTCACTTTTCGGTCTTAGGGGCTCATCCCTTTAATTTCATGGTTTGATCTCATTCCTTCAAATTGACAAAATCTGCGACATCGATTATAACGAGACAAGGGGCGTAGGGGGCGCAATAATCACCAAGTTTCCTGGTTACAAATGGAGAATTGCATTGGTAATTAAGTTTTACATCAAAGGTTGCTGCTAATCGGGAATCTTCTTCAATTTTCAGGAATTAACATATTCAGTCCGGGAAAATTCCTTCAATGTTGTCAAAAAACTTTTACCTCAGCAAGAAAGCATGTATGACCCACTGTGCCATTTCGCCTCTGATACAGACTAGGTAAACATCTGTCCGTCAGTCCGTATGAAAATTGAAATGACTTTTTCAAATATTTTTGTATTGCTGTATAATAAAACAATTGTAGGGTAAAGCGAGATAAAGCGTTAATCTTTGACATTAGCAACGGGATCCAATCGGTGAAAAGATATCTTTTATCCTAATTTTACTACTGAATACTCGGCACACCACGCTTACCTGAAGTTGATCAAAGTACCGCAAATGCTGCGAAATGGGTTGCATTCCATCAACTGAATAATTGATCGCCAGCATGTTCATTGTTCGATTGGGATATCGTTGCATTTTCTATCAATATTAATGGAAGTGAGTTCTGACAGTGTTAATACAAAAATGAAAATAAGATTTATAATGTATAACATTTGGCTACAATTTCCAAAAATGATTATAACTACCCAAATGATTATTCTTCTAATGCATACACTTAGTTGAAGATCTAAAGCACTGAATCAACGACATAATATTATCGTCTTCCATGGTACTACCATCTTCCATGGTACTAACATCCTCCATGGTACTACCTTCCTCCATGGTACCTACCGTCCTCCATTGCACCACCACTCCATGGTACTGCCGTCCTCCACGGTACTACCGTCCTCCATGATACTACCGGCCTACATGGTACTACCATCCTCCATGGTACTACCATCCTCCATGGTACTACCATCCTCTATGGTACTACCATCCTCCATGGCACTACTATCCTCCATGGTACTACCGTCCTCATGGTACTACCATCCTCCATGGTACTACCATCCTCCATCGTACTGCCATCCTCCATGGTACTACCATCTTCCATGGTACTACCGTCCTCATGGTACTACCATCCTCCATGGTACTACCATCCTTCATGGTACTACCACCCTCCATGGTACTACTATCATCCATGGTACTACCATCCTCCATGGTACTACCATCCTACATCGTACTGCCATCCTCCATGGTACTACCATCTTCCATGGTACTACCGTCCTCATGGTACTGCCATCCTCCATGGTACTACCATCTTCCATGGTACTATCGTCCTCCATGGTACTATCATCCCCCATGGTACTACCACCCTTCATGGTACTACCATCTTCCATGGTACTACCATCCTCCATGGTACTACCACCCTCCATGGTACTATCGTCCTCCACGGCACTACCATCCTCCATGGCACTCCCATCCTACAAAGATACTACCATCCTCCATGATACTACCATCATCCATGGTACTACCGACCTCCGATTTTCAAAAGTAGGCCTTTTACCTATTCACCCAATGGGCAATTGCCAATATTGGTCAGTTGGTCCTGGCTCCCAAATCTCAATTGGGGGAAATCAAAAGTGTGTGGGACAATATCACGCTAAGATACAAAAAAATTACCATACTTGGAATAAAGTGGGGGTGTGTAAGTACCCCCTTGCTCCCCGAAATCCCACCTATGCTTAAACCATATGTGTAAGCACGGGATCAGGGGCACGTACCCCGACTTTTCCGAAAAATAAAAAAAGTCCCGCTCTAAAAAGCTCCTCAATTACTGTGCGCCCCTTTCGACACCCCTGCCTCCAAGGTACTACCATCATCCATGGTATACTACACACTGAATTGCTGAATAGAAATTATTTATTACAGTTTATTCACTAGCAGAAAGTATTACCGAAATTAAGTGCCGCCTTCAGATAGAGGACGCGCTCAGCTAGAATATTAGTTTACTGGTCTGCTCGTCTGCTCGTGGTGCTATACCGAAATAGTTTGCTTTAGAATGTAAAATTGAGAATTGTCCCTTTTTTGCTACTTAACGTTGGATAAGTCCAGTGGCCGTGACAAGGTACTCTTACGTGAAAGAGGACTTTAAGGAAATCAAAACGGTGAAGAAAATATTCAAAAACTTGATTTCGTTATAAGGAAATCATGACAGATATTCAATTTTAATAATTTCTTTTGGCTTTAGAAACAACCGAAATCAGTCTTGTTTCTTCGAAAATGTTTGAGCATTTAATCGCATATTTCCTGAGATTTCCGGATAGGTCATGAAAATACTAAAACAAAGAATAGAATATATGATTGATCATTTCAAGGAACTTTTCACTACAAACTGATATGTTACAGTGTTACAATTAAAGGTTAATGTTGAGGCGAAGTGTTTGTATGCTTATTTAATGCACGGGGCAAAGGACTTTGACACGAGTAGAATGGCCTTAATTTAGGACGGCCATTGGGCGAGTGAAAAGTCCTTTGCCGTGCATTAAATACGCAAATAAAACACGATGCCAAAACAATAAGCTTTTATAAAATTTACGTGTTAGATTGTTTTCAAATGCATAAAAACAACCAAAAACGAGTCTGAAAAGTTTACATTCTTCATGAGACTTTCTGTACACACACACATTTTTTTCAACTTTCTTTAAGTATCTCTGAACGTAACCAGGTAACAAGATTTTGAAATCTTTGCCGTTTTACCGTTCTTTTGCCTTTCAGGATTTGGCAGACCACGAAACTTATCCTTCAATGACCAGCCTAGCCTGTCTGATGGCTCAAAGCCTGGTATTCCAAACTGGACAGTAATAACAGACTTATTCAGCCTAATAACTGACACACTGACCAAAACTGAATTAATAAACTATGAAACTGTTATAACTTCTATCAGTCTATCATGTCTATAATCTCAATCAATGATGTGGTAAGTATAATGTATAAGCTTGGCGCCCTCGTCCTCACTTTCTTAACAGATCTTATTTGAAAGAAAATCAATTTTCTACTTTTTACTTTCTTCGGATGGTACATTATGATTACGTTCACTAGATTTTAATTTACCACTTTAATAATAATAATGAATATTTGTTATGCGCCAGTATCCATCAAAAGTGATGCTCATGGCGCAGCGACACCACAATTAATGCAAAACAATGTGAACAAAAAAGAAATATTAGTTAAGAATACTGCAAAATACATACATACAAGAACAAAATCTCAGGAGAAAATATAATAGAATACATCAAGACTTTGACTGCTTGACAGCTTGAGGAATGTGCGGATGTAAGTTTCTCCTGAAAATTCTGAATCTCTTTCAGTCCCGATTTTTTTGGATAACTTTTAGGCACACGATCTACATACTAAAAGCTTGTTTGTCTTGTTTGTACTTTTTTTTTATTAACATGGTAGATCGTGGCGCTGATTCACATTTATCAAAGTTATCTATCAACAATCGTCAAGATAACTGCATATATGACGTGCTCTAAACTGAACTATATCGATTTTATAGAAAGTGAAAATTGCTGCACGTTGAAAAACAATACATCTACAATGGTTTTATAGCTGTATAGAGAGCTAATCGAATAAAACTGTTTGGGAAATAGTAGAATCAGTGGACGTTACTTACAATTCTCGAGGTAGTTGCATTGTGGGCAGAAAACAGATGCTTTGTTCCACTTTTGACTGCTCGGAGTAGCACGTGCTTTGAGAGTTCCATTTCTTGAGCCACACATACTCCACATAAGATAATGCCTGTGTAGAGATACCAAAGGCTGAACAAGTTAGTTATATTCGTAGTAGTTCCTAGGGTTGTGGTTAGGACCATAATCCTACCCTAACATAACCCTAACCCAAACCAGTAAATTGGGAACTAGGAAGCAGGAACACGGGAACATGAATAATTTAGGACTAAAGGAACTTTCACTGGTGGGCCGTCAAAATAGCATCAGTAGATAGTGAATCCAAAACGCATTAGTGACTCCATCGGGTTTTTTTTTTTTTTTGTGTGTGTAGAAATGACCAACGGTGGCGCCATGGAGAAGACAACCTCGAACAAATTTGGGGAGCCACACCGGCTGAAATATGCGTGATGTGTCACGTAGCCAGCAATCGACAAAGGTGCAAAAGATATTTTATTATTGAATATGTTCAAACTGGAGGGACGAATCCCTCCACACCCCTCACCATGTCCTCCAAGTAGCGCCGCTATTGATGATGACAATATGGAAGGTCAAAAAAAGCCGAAAATGTCCGAAGTCCGGCATTCTAATGACTGAAATCGTTATGAAGGTTTAAATTCGTTGTGGTGTTTTTCGATCGCCAATGTCACATTATAAGCAAGTTTTGAGAAAAAACATTATTTGTACAAATGTTGAAATAATTTTTATTTCAATAAAACAAATTACAAGTGTTTAGAAAATAAAGATTGCGCCAACCTTTTACAGTAGACATTCCACGCTAGTATTTTCTACACAAATGAGACAGATCTTTCAACTTGACGGAATAAGATCTTTAAGCATGAAGTTTATTCACCATTTTGTTTCCATATGCTAAACTTTATACTATTCTGTGATGTATAAGTGCAGAAGTGGAGGGAGAAAGGGTATATTGGGGAAATGCAAACCTTGGTAAATTGTTAGTTTTTATTGTCTGAAATGTTTTCAGCAAACTTCTCTTTTTACCATTAAAAAGGTTGATGTTCAAATCCAAATCTTTACGTAGGCTTCCTGAAAGGCTTAAGGTAGATAAAATGGAGGGACAGCTGCCGCCTTGGTATATTGTTAGTTTTTTATTGTCTGAAATGTTTCAGCAAACTTCTTACCAAAAGGTTCGGAATCCAAATCTTTACCATACCCCAATCCTGATTCAGTGACTGAAATTTAAGGGTTAAATTCAAGAAAAACATCAAGTTTTTAGGCTGTCACTCTTTTACATCACAAACTCCGCATACATTAAAAAAGTTCTCAAAATTTTATCCGCATAACTTGGATGTTCAAATTCAAAGACTTTTCACTGCAAAATTACACAGAATAAGCCACGTATCTGCGCGTAGGCTTCCTGAAAGGCTTAAGGTAGATAAAATGGAGGGACAACTGCATAAATCATGGAGGTTAAAGGCCAGATGTCGTGTTAAAGGATTAGTTCAGGAGTCAGACATACTACATTTTATATGAAAGAGGACTCTTACATAAACAATGTGGTGAAGAAAGCATTCAAAATCCTATTCCGTTAAAGAGTGCTTAAAGTTTAAAGCTTTGTCTTATCTGTGTGGAAATGACTGGTAACGTTATTAGTTTGTATCGGGTATCAAGCAAGTTTCTTGAGACTAGATTTCCTCTTTAAGTTATGATAAATGCTTATCTAAAATGAAACTAATACGGGCATAACAGAAAAATGGTAAAATTGGTCAAAATGGTAATTTTGGTTAAAATGGTAAATTAGGTCAAAATGGTAAAATTGGTAAAAATGGTAAAATTGGTCGAAATGGTCAAATTGGTCAAAATGGTGAAAATGGTCGAAATGGTAAAATTGGGAGTGGAAATGGTAAAATTGGTGGAAATGGTAAAATTGGTGAAAATAGTAAAATTGGTGGAAATGGATCAAATTGGTCAAAACGATCAAATTGGTCAAAACGTCAAATTGGTCAAAACGATCAAATTGGTCATTCCGTTAGGAGATATTTGAAGTTTCTATCTGATTTGAAATAACTGAAATCAGATTTGTTGCGATATCAATTCCCTACATCCCTCAAAAGTTTACTTAATTGAAATTATTTTCTGAGGATTTGTGCCTTAAAGCCATTAGGCGTGCCACCGGGAGTGGACTAAAACAAGTCTTGAAATATAACGGCTGCGACGTACCTCCTGAACAGTTAAAAGATATTTTGAAGAAGAAAACAAATAGTGAAAAAGAGTAAATTTTCGAATACAATAAACCATAATAGTTAAGAAATTGAGGTTGTGACCGCGCTTGTTCTTACAGCATGTCATCTCAACGAATCTTTCAAACTCAAAATGTGAACGGAACTTCACAGCAGTTTCTTCATTGTCTTCTTACCCTCTCCCATCCATGGACAAGCCACCCTGATCACTAAGCTACTCCTTTAAGCAGTTAAGGAGACATAAAGTCTGGCTTTTTCTTCATTTAATATGATCAAAATATTAATCATAAGTCATCTGAAGAAATTTCACATCGTACAATACAATTAAGCATATATTTTTCAATTGATCAAAACAGCAATTCTGTCAAAATAAACTTTCATGCGCGGCCATTTTGTTCATAAATCCTTTAAAAAATGAGGGCATTCACCCAGTACAGATTAGAATATTATATACTTCTTTATAATCTATTTCAAAGTTATTTCAAAATTTCAAAAACTTCTAAGAAATAATTTTTCCTTTGCATGGGTCTATTAATTTTCATTTGTATATGATACCAAAGAGATACTTATGATTCAAGCCCTCGGAAGCTCTGGTAAAATTGACATTTCAAGGGCAAAAAAGTATGTCACCACGCATAGTAAGAATGACTGTATTATACAAGTAAACTTGTCAAAGAGAGCTATAATACACCATATACAAAACACAAAATTAAAGCGCAAAGCGCTAGACTTGTCGGCGTGGGGTTCAGGGGCCGCTTAAGGGCCTTAGTGGGGTCCAGGGCGAAGCCCCGGCAGGGTCCAGAGGGCGAAGCCCCAGAAAGCTCTCGTAAAATTGACATTTTAAGGGCAAAAACGTATGTCACAACGCGTAGTAAGAAGGTATATAATACAAGTTAAAATTTATGTCAAAGAGAGCTAAAATACACCATTTTCTGAGAAAGTGCCCTTTTAAAATCTAAAAACATAATAAGCACCTGGAATGTCAAAGCTTTTTGACCCGATCCTTTTTTTATCTGAATTGACGGATTCAAATATTGGGAAAAGGGGGCGATCCCCATCGCCCCCTACCCTGCATCTGGCTACGCCACTGCTAGCACATACATGACAAACTGACAAAGGGCAAATTATGACATCATTGGCATGATTTCAACATAGAAATTTGACAAAATGGCAGCGTCCATTTTACAACTTCAAACATCTGAACTTGGACAACTTGTGGATTTTTGTTGAGTTTTTTCATTCTCATCATATGTTAAACTAGAATATTTGACTTCATGCATTAAACCCAAATTTTAAATTTCATGAAAGAGATTACAAAATTAATCCCAGAAAACTGCATCAATAACGTTTCTCATTATCAATTCATTTTGAATAATTCTTTCTTGGAATTAAGTGTACGAGGACATCCTCATTACTCATTACTGACTCATCACTTTCTGCCATGCTTGCCATGTAAGGTAATAATTTCTTTCTCAAACCTAAATTTTGCAAAATGAAAACATAAGAAAACAATCATGACTTCTTAGAAATATCAAACTGGTTTTTAAAGATATGTATTAGAATGTAACAGTGACGTCAGGTATTTGGTCAAGCAATATTAGGGCCTCCCATTAACACATTTAATATTTACATTTTAAACAAGCAATTTCAAAGTTTGGTAACTATAGGTTTCTATTTTATTACATACCAAGTAAAATATTTGGGGTTCATAACTCCTATTATCTGATTATTGATCCCAACAAACTGACAAACATGTGTATTACCTATACTTCAACCTTTGGGTCACAGGACCTTATGACTGTATGATGGAGCCCGATTGTGTAAATCGTGCATTTGTTTAACAGTTTAACATAGTGATCTGGGACAGCGGAGCATTTTAATGTATGGTGTGGGGAGGGTGACTATGAACATAACTATGCCAAACTCGCGCCCTTGCAAGTCCTTATGGCAGAGATGTAACCAAGTCATATTTTTGCAAGTCAAGTCAAGTCACAAGTCACTTGATGGCAAGTCAAGTCAAGTCACAAGCCATTTGCTCGCAAGTCAAGTCACGTCACAAGTTATTTGCTCTTAAGTCAAATAAAGTACAAGTCACAAGTCATTTTTCGGCAAGTCAAGTCAAGTTAAACTTTCAAGCTAAAGACGTAGCGAATTTATGCTATCGTATGATACAATTAAATTGTATGAAAATCTACAAAGATTACAGAAGGCAAATATCTGGAATACAAATTAAGATATATTTAAAGGTCTATCAGTATGTCAGACTATGGGCATGAAGCAATGTATATACCGGTAGAAAGAATATAAAACTCAATTTTTGTTCAGTTTGAAAAAAAAAGTGTTTAATTCATGCAAAATGTGTGATGTATGACTGGGCTGCTGGGCAGACAGCTCAATATCTTTATGCAATTCTTCAAATTTCCTTCCTAATTCTTAGTCAGTGAAATGATGGAAAGATCTATTCCTGCAAGAATTGTATTGGGAGTTTGTCAAAGATTGTATCCATTTTAGTCGGAACTTGCTGCTCCACTTTAAAAGAATTATGATAGATATTTGAAAACAAAAGATTTACAAAATAGAATACTAAGGTTGCCCTGTAATACATCACAAATTTGCATACAAAATGCAAATTGGTGCCTGAGATTTAAAATGGTCAACGTCTAACTGATTTCAAAAATATTTTGCTACTATGATATAGTTTGATATATCTTGAAGCAAGTTTCGTATACTGCTGCTGCTCATGCTATACGCGCTTTGTATCCTGACAAGTTTGCTAAACAATCAGAAGAGAAGTCTGGGTAATTTATAACTAACTTCTTATAAGGCAACCCATAAAAACAAATGTCAGTCCTTGCGGCGGATTGTTTCTGACGCCGTGCACGATCATCTAGTGCTAAACAGTCCGGGAACAAGCCGAAAAACTGGGTACCTTGAAATATTAAAACAAATTGGGATTTTTTTTCATGTATTACGTCATCGCATTTGACTAGCCCACACTAAACGTATGGGGTTTCTCATTTTCCGCTCCGGATTGTCCAAAATTTCACAGAATATCCTGAAATTTTGGAGACGGATTGTAAATAGATATTCAAAACTTTTCGCCGCTGCTTTTTGAAATAAAGAGTCGCCTTTTTAAAACAATCAATAACATAGATTGCTCATAATCTGTATTTCAAAGTACCCAGTTTTTCGGGTTGCTCCCGGACTGCTAAATGCTAAATGAGAAGGAGCTGCATCACGTTTATATAGTTGGAGGTGAGCTTATTAAGAAAGCCATACAAAATTAATTTGATTAATTCTCTTGTTGATATCTTAAACCTATAGAACCATAATTTCATTTAAAAACAGTTAATGTATTTGCTTCAAACATTCCCTGGTATAATATTAGCTGATGTTTTTTTTCTTTTTTCTCTGTACACCCGCCTGAAAATAACTTCGAAAAGCGAAAAGGGAATCAGTGGTTGATTAATGTAATGTTATTTTCAATTGTAGGAACCTGGTAAAATCTTTCCTTCTTTTTCCGGTCCCTCTCCTATCGCCACTGCTTATACGACATACAAACTGTTGCAATTCAAAACTTAAGTTTGTCAGCATCTTGTTGTTCAGCCCAGAACGTAAGGACGCTTGCAGGGGCGTAGGATATGGGTGGGGATGGGCAGGGGGAAAGCTGCCCCACCTGAGCGGATTCAACCTTCCCGGTTGCATGCTTTTTCCTGGTTGGAAAGTGAATTTGGAACATTATTAACATAAAATTGAAAAAGTGTTTAATTATTGGGTATTTTGGTCAAATTGGCCAAAATTCCCAAAATTGGCCCAAAATGCCGGAAAACTGGCCAAATATTTCCAAAAACTGAGCAAAATTTCTCGAAAACTGGGCAAAATTTCTCAAAAACTGGCCAAAATATCCGAAAACGGCCAAATATTCCCAAAATTGAAGAAAATTTTCTGAGAATGAGGGACATTTTCCGAAAATGAAAGAAATCTCCCGGAAATTGACAATTGTGTGTAAATGACTGGCATAGCCACACGAAGCGCGGGGACTGGGGGAGTGGCAAGCCCCTCCCCTGTCGACCGGATAACCATCTTAGTCGGGCAGAAGTTCATGCTCGACTCGGCTAGATATTTGGGGCATTCCCTTCCGACTTGCCATGATAACAATATATGATACTTGAAAACCGATCTTGTATAGTCGGCCAGAGAGGTAATATTTACTTTTTGAATTTATCGGACTCATACCTGACTCTGCCAGATTTCTCGATAATTAAATGAAATTTCCCCAAAATAGAAAAAAACTGCCCGGAAATGGAAGAAAATGTTCCGAAAATCTATAGATGAAAATTGCCCGAAAATGGAAGAAAATTTCCAAAATTTGGCCAAAAAAGACGCTAAAATTTCCAAAAAATCGAAAACCTGCCCAAAAAATAAAAAAAAAAAATTCCGAAAATTGCCCAGAATTTAAGAAAAGCTCCCGAATATTGAGGAAAATTTCCCCAAAGTTGGCCAAAAAATTCGCGGAAATCAAAATACCTGCCCGAAAATGATAAACTTTTCCTGAAAATCAAGGAAAGCTCCCGAAAATAAAAGCTAACACTCCTCCCCCAAAGCCAACAACTCTGGAGAAAACATTACTCAAAATTAATCTTCGATTCACTGATTCGTTGCGATTTTTTCCATCATAATAAATAAGAGTCTGGGAAAAAACACCCCCTTCCGAGTAAGATGGTCCCGCACGGCCATGGTTCTGTATACAACTTGTATTTCATGAAGTCTAACAATGAAATGTACGCCGTATACACATCTGTTACAGGGTATGTGTCCAGCCTTTGTTGCAATTAGCAGATAGATTGTGTACAATAAAAACGCCGTCTACAACTTCTTTAAGTTCTTTGAAGTCATTATTCTGTTTTTATTTTTTGTTGTTGTTGTGGAAATGGTTAATGTCGACAAGTTAAATCTCTTCCAGTCAAGTCACAAGTCACTTGTTCGTAAATCAAGTCACAAGTCACTTGCTCGCAAGTCAAGTCACAAGTCATTTGCTATCAAGTCAAGTTACAAGCAACAAAAAACTGTGACTCGAGCCCGACTCGAGTTTAAGTCAGCAATTCGAGTCAACAACTCTGCCTTACCAGATTTTTGCCGTTTTTATAAGTATAAAATCTTTTTTTGTATATATTTTTTTTTTTATAATTAAATTTTTGTTATATTTTTGGCCCAGCAAAAAAAAAAAGAGTTTATCCTCTCGGGCTCCAGCCCACCCCAACATCGGAACCACCGTCCTTGTTCTGTTACTTACATCGGTAGCAAATCCCTGTTTAATTAAGAATAATATGAAAAACATTTGAAATGTACCAGCTTAATTGGCACCATACAAACTCACCTAGATATTTCCATGAAGAGTCATATTTGAAGATTTGATTTAAATCGCTCGGCAAAACACAAAAGATTTGTTGTCTTCTTGTGAAACGCGGATCTGCACTTCACCAACTTCTCTGTCAACTTCCTCGGAAAGAATGTTACAACCAAACACTTGATGTTTTTACGTCCGTCTCTAACATGCTAACGATTATCCAAATACTTACTATTATTCACCTATACAATAGATTCGGATATGATATAGTTAGAAGCGAAGTAGGTAACCAACTATTTAAACAAACCATACAATGAACTCTAAGAGCAGTAAAGGGTGTCATCTGCATTGTATAGTGGAAACCCACCAATATCAGATGTACGGGGTTTTACTTTGCTACATTACATAGTCATGGCCTGGGGTGAGGGGTTGTGTGGTTCACAAACGTCCCGCCGTCAGAAACATCCTGCTGTTACAAACGCCTAGTTACAACGCTGCTCTATTTTGGTAACCGCTATTGTCTAAAAGTAAACCCCGTGTGAAGATATTTGGCTTTGATATTAACCAGATAAGCTAATAATCTTGTATATAATGTGCTGATATATGCAGCTATTGACAGCTATTGATTGTTGATGATGTTGTTGTTTGTATTAATGGAT